>JAJIYU010012267.1:0-14695 GCA_030144865.1 Tinospora cordifolia | reverse complement strand
TATACACTTTATTCATACCCATATTAACCTATATGTGTATTTATACTTTATTTTTATTTATTTATTTTACTAAACCTTAATTTTTTATTTAATTATCAAATTAAGGTTTTAATTGTTTAATTTTCACTATATCTCTAATTTATTTTATTTTTCATGCGCTAACCCACCATTTGCACCCAAAATTTCTTAAAATCTTTGAAATTAATTTATTTGACTTATTTTATTTATTTTAAATTATTTGACAAAATTCTGGGGTATTACATATGGTGAGAACTTTGATCTGTTTTTAGATCACAAGAGCTTGAAGTACATCTACACCCAAAAAGAGTTGAACCTCAAGCAACGAACGTGGATGGAGTTCCTTAAGGACTATGATTCCTAATTACACTACCATCAGAGAAAAACCAATGTGGTGGTCGATGCCTTAAGTACAAAGTTCAACAAACAAGAGGAAGAAAAAAGCCAGATGTACCAGTTGATCGAAGACTTTAGGTTGGAAATAACCTCTAATGACAAGCAAGCCTACCTCTACAACATGTTTTGTCAACCAGATCTACTACATCAAATTAGGGAGGAATAGAGGAAAGACTATTGGCTTATAGGTCTGATAGAAGGAGTTGAACAGGATAAACATTCTAATTTTAGGTTAAATGTTGAAAATATCTAAGGCTTGGGGAGAGGATCTGTGTACCTTAGAATGGGCAGAGTAAGCAGCTGGATGAGGCTCATCAAACCAAGTATATAAGCCATCTAGGTGGAGGGTAGATGTATCAAAACCTTAGAAAGACTTACTAATGGAGAGGAATGAAGAGGGACATGGCTAAGAATGTTGCCAAGTGCTTAACCTGTCAGCCAGTGAAAGTAGAACGCTGGAAACCCTCTAGAATGTTACAACCACTCCATATCCCTAAATGGAAGTGGGATAAAATTGATATGGACTTCGTCAGTGGTTTACCTAGGAACTAGAAAGGAGACTACACTGTTTGGGTGATTGTGCATCGTCTCACTAAAGTGGTTCATTTTCTGCCAATCAGATCCACATATTAAGTTAGTAAGCTGGGAGAACTCTATGTGAAGGAGATTGTAAGACTTCATGGTGTGCCTAAGACGATTGTATCTGATAGAGACTCTCACTTCACCTCTCAATTTTGGCAGAGTCGACAGAAAGAATTGGGTACTAAACTCGCCATGAGTATTGCTTTTCACCCTTAGACAAATGGGCAGTCTGAGAGAGTTATCTAAACCTTGGAGGATATGTTGAGATCATGTGTTTTGGACTTTAAAGGGAACTGGAGTAAGTACCTGTACTTAGCAGAGTCTGCTTATAACAATAGTTGTTAGACAAGTATTAAGATGACTCCATATAAGGCTCTTTATGGAAGACCCTACAGATCACCAACCTGTTGGGCTGAACTTGAAGATCATGTATTGATAGGGCTAGATTACGTGAGAGAAATGAACAAGCATGTCAAACTGATATGAAAGAGGTTGGCTATAACACAGAGTCGTCAGAAGAGCTATGCTGACAAAAGAAGGAGACCACTAGAGTTCCTAATAGGGACAAGGTGTTTTTAAGAATTAGTCCTCAAAAGTGCATTAAGAGGTTTGGGTTAAAAGGGAAGCTATCACCAAGATTTGTCAGACCCTTTAAAATACTTAGAAGGATTTAGAATGCACTTATGAGTTGGACCTACCCAATCAAGTCAAACCTTAGCTCATAACATATTCCACGTACCTATGTTGAGAAAATATGAACCAAATCCTTTTCACATCATCCTTTGGGAGGAACTAAACATCTGGGATGATGCTACTCATGAGGAAACTACTGTTAGAATCCTTGACCACATAGTACAAAGCCTGAGAACTAAGGACGTTCCCTTCGTTGAAGTATTGTGGAAGCAAAATATCCACATATGTTCACTAGGAATCCTTAATGATGTACAAGTTTTGAGGACAAAATTTTTCTAAAGAGGGAAGGTTATAATACCCTAAAAATATTATACTTAATAAAATGAGAAATTCAATATCAATTGGACGAAATTTGGCTAAGAAATGAAATTGGGTCCATTTTAGGGGCAAATATAGCAGGTCCAAAATCCTCATTTAGTGATTCTTAGGACCTCATAATGACCTGAAATTTCATGGGATGACATGAACTAATCAGCTAGACAACATAGCCAAAAATCAACACAATGGGCCAAGAATTAGGATTTCATTTGCCTAGTATCCTTCGATGGAGTCTAAATTAAGAAAGTAAATGAAATAAAAATCACCCTAGTCAAAAAATGGTTTGAAAATATGTATTAGTATATTATGAACACAAAAATATAGATTAAAGTCCTTAATTTTTATTATATATGAGATGTGAATTTTTATTAAATTCATGTGGACCTATGAATGCATGCTCACCCACAAATGATCAAGTGCACCCATAGCCAATACGCCCCAAAACCAGCCGCATGTGTGAGTATGAGTGTGCACACATGGAGGAACCTAATTAGAATTTCTAAAAGTTTAATCCATGCTCACAAGGGAACTTTAGCCGTCATACACAAGAAGAAACCAAAGAAACAATTATAAGAAAGTTTTCTAAATGCAAAAACACATTGTTTTGGCACCAAGTGTGAGGATTACCATCATATCCTTGAACTTCAAACCCTAGCTATCCCCTTGTGATTTGTGTGCAAGCCCTAGCCATAACACATAAGCGGAAACCCTAATCAAAGTTGCCAAAACCGTGGTTCCCTTGTGTCTTGAAAAAAATATATAACCCCCCCTCCCTTGTGGACACTTATTCTTCATCTCAAAACAAAGAGTTGACACTTTCCACTTTACTTGTTTTAGCCCTCTTTTTGGGAACCTCTTCTCACCCTCTTGTGTTCTTGAGTGATTTTTAGCGAGAAGTTAGGTGTTTAGATTTCTTTTACATTCTTGAAGTTGTTGGTTTTCTTGAAGTGCATAGAAGAAGGGAACTCTGCCGAATTTTCTACAAACAAGCAACTAAGGTGGATGAGATTTTCGACACTTCTACTTTACTACTTTGAGTTTCTAGGATGTTCATGCATCTTTTATTTTTAGTTTAGTATGTTTATTTTCAGTTTGCTATATGTTTGATAATGACTTAGATTTTTTTTATCATGCATGCATGTTTTAAGTATTCATGACACCATGCCATGCCTAGTTTCATGCTTAGGTTTAATTTGAATTGTGAAGCATGTTGTGTAGTATTTTCATGATTTTTGAATGTTTTCTTCTTAATTTTACTATTCTGATTTTGAATTCATGAATATGTGATAATTAAGTTTAAGACTTTGAAGTTTATGGACCACGTACTGTCATAGTAATCTAAGTGATGCTATTTGTATTCTTTACATATATTAAGTGTATATGGGACTCATCACTATGTATGGATGGGTATAATCCAAAGTACTTGGAATTTGGACATGAGATCCTTATTCCAATGGAATATGACAAGACGAATTGTCTTTCCATCCAAGTGTGGAGTATTTTGATAAGAACATCGAGGGATTAGAACCCCTTTTAGTCTTAATGTCAACAATAACCAAACATGTTGTTTGAATTGCCTAATTGTTTACAAGCGTTTGAATTTGGATGTGCTTTTGATTTGAATTAGTAACTTAGTTATTTATAGAATGATCCACTGGGCTACGTGCTCACCCCTTCCCCTCTTATTTTTTAGGAAGTTGAATCATGAAGATTACTGAGTATTTGATAGGATTTTAAATTTGGAAAGTTTATATGTAAGGGCATGTTGCCCAAGTTTTGATTATTTAAATTAAGACTTCTGCTGAATTTTAGTTTTTAATTTGAGTTATGTACTCTTTTGTTATTTGAAATTCCAGTATGTATTTCTTTATTACTTTATTGAATGAATAAAGGTTTAAGATTTTTTTTATCTTATTGTAATAGTCTTATTAAATTAAAGTTAAATTGTTTGGATTGTGTGCTCATTATAAATTAATAGGACTAGAGATAATTGAAATAAAATGTGATGCAAGTTGTGTACTTGTAAATGTAACATGGCCCGACTTGCCTTGTGATTAGCTAAACAATCAAGTATTGGGGGTTGGATTGCTATATGCCCACATGTTTGCACAAAGTGTGTTGTTCATGGGACATTTTAGTGTGTATGGGCATTGGGTGTACATGATCATGTCATGCCAATATCATCACCTATATGACTTACACATGCTTAGGGTTGTTTTGGATCCACATGAATTTAATAAAAATTCATATCTCATATTTGGCTAGGATTTTAGGCCCTTATCACACATTTTTGGGTTCACATGAAATCAATAAACATTCATAACTTCTTTTTGGCTAAGGTTCTCTCTATTTTCTTTCCTAATGTTGTTCCACTGAAGCATATTAGGCAAATGAACCCTTAATTGGACAAATGAAATGAATTTCAGATGCCTAGATCAGTTGGGTGATTTGTTTCATTTTATTTCAGTTTCTCAATTTTCACTCCCCTGAGGGGTTTTTGAGCAATTAAATTGGTTAATAGATCCCTTAAATGAATTGGTCTCATTTATCCTTATAATTCGATCATTTCATTTCATTTTGTACAAAATTTTCAAGGTATTACAACCTACCCTCCTTGGAAAGAATTTCGTCCTTGAAATTTATACATATTCAGGGGTTCCTAGTGAATAGGTGTAGGTATTTGGTCTTCATTTCGTTTTTTAGCTCCCAAGTGATATCTTCCATTCTATGATGCTTCCACAATACCATAACTAAGGGAATATCCTTAGTTCTCAGCATCTATACCTTGTCATCAAAGATTCTAACAGTCGCTTCTTCATATGTGGCATCATCCTGAATGTTTACATCGTCCCAGTGGATGAGGTAAGAGGGATGTGGTTCATACTTTCTCAACATCGATACGTGGAACACATTGTGAGCTGAGATCATTCGGTTTGGTAGATCCAACTCATAAGCGCATTCTCCAATTCTTCTAAGTATCTCAAAGGGTCCAACAAATTAGGGTGATAATTTTCCCTTAAATCCGAACCTCTTGATGCCCTTTTGAGGACTTATCCTTAGAAATACCTTGTCACCCACATAAAAATCTAGGGGTCTCCTTTTCTTGTTAGCATAACTCTTTTGACAACTCTGAGTTGTAACCAACCTCTTTCATATTAGTTTGACTTGGTTGTTCACTGGTTCCACCAAGTCTGGCCTAATAAGTACATGATCTTCACGTTCAGCCCAACAGGTTGGTGATCTATAGGGCATCCCATAAAGAACCTCATATGAAGCCATCTTAATACTCGCCTGATAACTATTGTGATAGGCAAACTCTGCTTAGTGCAGGTACTTGCTCTAGTTTCCTTTAAAATCAAGGACACAAGACCTTAACATGTCTTCTAAATTCTAGATAACTCACTCAATCTATCCATCTGTTTAAGGGTGAAAAGCAGTACTCATGGTGAGTTTAGTGCCCAACTCCTTTTGTAGACTCTGCTAAAACTGTGAAGCAAATCGAGAGTCTCAATCAGACATTATTGTTTTGGGTACACCATGTAGCTTTACTATTTCTTTCACATACAGTTCTCCTAGCTTACTGACTTGGTCAGTAGATCTGATGGACATAAAATGAGCCACTTCAGTGTGATACCCCACAATCATCCAAATAGTATCTTCTCCTTTTTGATTTTTGAGTAAACCACTAACAAAGTTTATGATAATGTTATCCCATTTCCATTTAGGGATAAGGAGTGGTTGTAATATTCTAAAGGGTTTTTGGTGTTCTACTTTTACTTGTTGACAAGTTAAGCACTTGGCAACATGCCTAGCCACATCTTTCTTCATTCCTCTTTACTAGTAAGTCTTTATTAGGTTCTAGTACATCTTATCTCCACTTAGATACATCATATACTTTGTTTGATGAGCCTCATCTAGTATGGTTTGCTTACTTGGCCCATTCTAAGATACATAAATTATTTCTCCAAGTCCTAGGGTATTCTTAGCATCTAGCCTGAAGTCAAAATGCTTACCCTGTTCAACTCCTTGTATTAGACTTTTGAGCCACTTGTCTTGCCTTTAGTCATCCTTGATCTGATGTAGAAGATCCGGTTGACAAAACATGTCGTAGAGATAGGCTCGTTTGTCATTCATGGCCACACCTAGCTGAAAGTCATCGATCAAATGATACATTCGCCCCTTTTCTTCCTCCCGTTTGTTGAACTTCCTACCTAAGGCATCGACCATCACATTGGCCTTCCCCGAATGGTAGTGTAGTTGGAAATCATAGTCTTTTAAGAACTCCATCCATCTTAGTTGCCTGAGGTTGAACTCTTTCTAGGTATAGATGCATTTCAAGCTTTTGTGATATGAAAACAGAGCAAATTTCTCACCATAAAGGTAGTGTCTCCAAACTTTCAGGGCAAATACAATGGCTGCTAACTCTAGGTCATGAGTAGGATCATTCTTCTCATGGATTTTCAGTTGTTGTGAAGCATAAGTGACTACTTGTTTTCCTTGCATCAATATTGCTCCCTGTCCACTAAGTTAACATTAGTATAAAGGGTAAAGGTAACACCATGGGTTGGAGTAACTAGGATAGGGGCCATAGTTAATCTTTTCTTTAGTTCTTGGAATGATTGTTCACACTTCTCATCCCAATTGAACTTAACTCCTTTCCTGGTTTGCTTGTTCATAGGTTCTGCTAGCTTGGAGAAGTCCTGGACGAACCTTCTGTAATATCTAGCTAGGCCTAAGGAGCTCCTTATCTCCATAACTGTCTTAGGCTGTTTTTAGTGCATGATAGCTTCCACCTTCTCTAGGTCTATGGAGATGCCTTTTACTAATACTACATGCCCGAGGAACTTGACTATCTTCATCTAGAATTCACACTTGCTAAACTTGTCATATAATTGGTGCCTTCTATGGGTTTCAACACCACCCACAAGTGTTCTAAGTGTTCAGCTTCTGACTTAGAGTAAATCAGGATGTCATCCTCGAATACCACCACAAACTAGTCAAGGTATTGTCTAAACACTCGGTTCATTAAATCCATGAATGCTGCCGGGGCATTAGTCAAACCAAAAGGCATCACGGTGAACTCAAGTGTCCATATCTTGGTCTGAAAGTTGTCTTGTATATGTCAGACTCCATGATTCTCAACTGATGATAACCTAACCTAAGATCAATTTTTGAGAAATGAATGGCTCCTCTCAATTGATCAAACAAGTTATCAATCCTAGGTAGGGGGTACTTATTCTTTACCGATGTTTGGTTTAGCTTTCGATAATCGACACACAATTTCATGGAACCATTTTTCTTCTTTACAAACCATACGGGAGCTCCCTAGGGTAACTCACTTGGTCTAATGAAACCTTTTTCTCGGAGCTCGTCTAGTTAGGACTTCAACTCGATTAGTTCAATTGGTGCCATTCTGTAAGGAGGTATGACTATAGGGTTGGTTCTTGGATGAAGTTTCCATTTCCAAGCCTTTCATTTCATTCGTACTACCATGACTCTAAATTCATGTCTCTAGGTTCTTGATTTGTTCAGCGGCCTATCAGTTTATGCTTCTAGGTTCCTTTTGTTCTTGGGTATAAGATTTGGTTTCATATGACATACATATAAACAAATCAAGCATGTTGTTCAAATAATCATACAAGTTCACGCTAGCATAACAAAATTTAAGGCTTCCATCTAAGCTTCTAGGTTCAAGTGTTTCATACCACCCCTTCCACTTAGACTTTCACTTAGAAAATTGCCACATCCAAACAATTTTACAAATGTCTCGATAACTAAGGTTTCCCGAACCCACTATACCTGACCGTCCCATACTAGCCAAGCATAGAAAAACAAGTTTTTCCAAAGTTATCGATCATTTACCAAACATGGTTTGTCATTCTCTGAGTCCAGACTTCCTCCATACCCCCGAATTCCTATGCATCCCATACTAAATAGAAACTAGAGCTACAAAATCTTCTTGATCTTGTGTCCTGACGAAACAAGTATTTTATTCTCTCACATTTTCAATTTGTAACCTATGTCCTAATGTTTTATGCTTTTAATCTATTGTTCCACCCACGTTTCTACCTAAGGTCACTTCCCTAGACCTAGGGTTTCAGTCTAGTTGACTAACAATCTCTGTCTAGTCAAGATAGTACTTTGGGCATCTTTTTTAACTTCTATTCAATTTTTTGTTCTAATTTTCTACCTTCTAATTTTCTTTTATAGAAAGTAAGGGTGTTTTTCAACTTAGAACACTTGTACAAGCTGGTGGGATAACCTCCAGATCGGATGTTGAGACCGAAGTCTACTTAGCAACCGCACTTTCTCAGGCAGGATAACCCACCTCCCTTTCAATGTTTAGCTTTACTTAGAACAAAGCTTACCCACTATCAGCTTAATAGTATCTAAACAAAACATTTCAAAACATATCTTTTTTTTGAAAACACTTTCCAAAATAGTTTTTAATTTCAAAAATACAAAGTAGGGCATTCTAATTTCAACTCAAAGCATAGGTCAAACCTAGTTTAGTTAATATTTTCTAAATTTGATACCACCATTGGTATAAGATTGAATTTTTTAATTCTAGCCCAACAACTAATTTCTAGGCTTGACTTTCTAATTCTTGCCTAGCAACTAATGCCTAGGCTCTGATACTACAATTTGTAACATCTCAACCGCCGAGACTTTCAATTGGACTTAACCACAAGGCGGGCCGAGACAATATTACTTTACAAGTATACAACTTGACTTCTTATTCTTTTTATCCCTCGCTTCATTGAGATTCAAGATTACTTAACCTAAAATTTATACACAAAGTTCAATAAGGCAATTACGCAAGAGATAAAAGAAAAACTTTTCAAATCTTTATTGATTTAATAAAAGAGAGTACACAATTCAAAATTGAAAAAAGAAATTAAATTCAGCGGAAGTCTTACATTATAGATATTCAAAATTTGGGCTACATGCCCTTACATTCAAATATAGAAACTTTTTAAAATTAAAACCTATCTAATATCAAAGTCTTCATGTGATTCAAATCCCTGAAAAATAAAAGAGGAAGGGTGAGCACATAGCCTAGTGGATCTTTTTCAAACAACCAAATTACTAATTTAGGTCAACAACACATTCAAATTCAAGCACATCTAAATCATTAGGCGTTTCAAACAATATTTTATTTACAGTTGTAAATTTGACTGAAAGGGTTTTAAGGCCCTTGATGTTCTTTATCAAAATACCTCTCTTGAGTGAAAATGCATTCTTTATGCCAAGTTTCATTGGACTTAGGGCCTAACTCATATTCCAAGTATTTTGGGACATCACCCATGTGAACTAATCACATGTAAAGAACATGAGTATTCAATGTCTAGCACTCAAAATAATTTCAGCATGTTAAGACATGAGTATTCAAAGCATGGAAACAAAGACATAGCATGCATCATACTTTAAAATAAACCTAAACATGCATCCTCCAAGCATGACATGGTTTTATGATTAACTAACATGACATGCATGCAAATTTGAAATTTAAATCATGTTCTTCAAACCTAAATATGTATACTAAATTGAAATCAAGCATACATGAACATGGTATTAAACTAAACAAGTAAAATGGAGGTTTTAGAAATCACTTCCACCTTTATTTTAAGATCATTGAAATTTTGGCAGAGTTTCCCCTTCTTTCCAATGTCTAGCACTCAAAGAATACTCACAAACACTCAATCAAACACTAAAACACTCAAGAATAGTTCAAGATTACTCAAGAACTAAGGGGTTGCCAAGAAAAAGGCTAGAGAAAGTTAAAAAGGAGTAGTATGCTCTTGCTTTGGGACAAGCAAGAATGAGGGCATAAGGGGGACTTTTGGACAGCTCCCGAGGAGAATCTTTCCATAGACAAGAGGGACGGTTTGCATGGTTTGGGCAAGTGGGCCCACTAGGGTTTCCAATTCATGTGCGAGCACAAGATATGAATCTTTCTTTATTTCCTTTATATGTGTTAACACAAAAAGGGTTTAGATCACATGCTAAATCAGTTTGGACGTCCTATATCATCTCCGATTTTATGCTCATGGCAACTTTCCTAGTTGTCTCATTGCTTGGGTGTCAAGTTAATTAAATAAGAAGCCTTTCCCATTTCCAATCTTTGGACATCAAGATTGTGAGCAAGGAAACATTTCATTCTCACACAAATCAACAACATTCATCTTTGAATGTCCAGCTAGTAAAGAACATCTAAAGTTTAGAAAGTTCTAATTTGGGCTCATGAGCATGACGACTAGGGTTTGCTTGTGGAACACACATTACACTTTAGAAACTTCTAATTTTGGATTCCCTCTTTGGTGCAAACCAGCCAAGGTATGTCTCATGGAATCTTGATGATTTCTACTTCTTGGACGTTGAGCATGGTGGCTGGTGTGTACATGATCTAAATTTGATGGACACATGATCATGGTTCCAAACTTCCAATCTAAGTTTTTGAATCAACATGAGATACTATTTCTAATTGAGCTTATAGAAAGTTTCGATTATTGGATTCCCTCTCTTTTTGGTGTGCATAAAATCGACCACATAGCTCATGGAATCTTCTTGATTTTAGTATGTTTCCTCATTGAAACTTTCTATTTAACAAGGGTGGCGGCTAGTTTTGCTCATGATCCACTTCTAATTTAGGTTTGGTTCAAAATGGCTAGGGTTAGGTTTATGTGAGCTTGAGACATCCTTGGGTGTAGGATGTACATTATCATAGTTGGATGTCCACATGATCTGATTTTTGAACTTCTATTTTAGTTCCTTTGAGCACCCATGGACCCCTTTCTAATTTAATTTTCACACATGTGGGTTAGTGTACATGATGGCTAGGGTTTGCCCACATGTGTGCACAAAGTGTGTGATGTTCATGGAACATTTTAGTGTGCATGGGCATTGGATGTACATGATCATGGCATGCTAGTATGGTGTTCACCCATTTTTGGATCCACATGAATTTAATAAAAATTCATATCTCATATTTGGCTAAGATTTTAGGCCCTTATCACACATTTTTGGGTTCACATGAAATCAATAAAAATTCATAAGTTGCATTTGACTAAGGTTCTCTCCATTTTCTTTCCTAATTTAGATTCCACTGTAATATATTAGGCAAATGAACCCTTAATTAAATAAATGAAATGAATTTCGGATGCCAAGATTAGTTGGGTGATTTGTTTCATTTCATTTCATTTCACTTCATTTCATTTCATTTCTGTTTCTCAATTTTCACTCCCTTAAGGGATTTTTTAGCAATTAAATTGGTTAATTGATCCCTGAAATTAATTGGTCTCATTTATCCGTATAATTCAATTATTTCATTTCATTTTATACAAATTTTTCAGGGTATTACAATAAAGAATAGAATTAAGAAGATAATACACTTTTTGGGACGATCAACCTTCAATAGTTGTTGGTACTCAGTCAATTTTATTATGATAGTTCTTTGTGGAAAACATCTCTTATATGGTTTTGGTTTGGGGGTTGAAACAGATGGACCATGGTCGACTATTTGGTATCGTGGAAATGTTGGATACGCACATGATGTCATAGTTGATCGAATTTGACCTTATGGTTTGTAGTGGTCATGAACTAACATAGGATTTGCCTATCCTACTTAAGGCCAACTAAAAATTAAAATGTTGTTCGAAGCGCCTAACGTTTGAATTATGTGCACAATCTATATTTATGTATTTTTTTTTAATTTTGAAATAGACCCACTACACTTGTAGAGCTCATCCACTCTCATTTTCAGATTTAGGTACCCCTTGATTGGGCTTAGGAGACAATTTTACTATTTTGCCTTTTTTGTGTCTTTTTGTGTTAGTTACTATACCCCATGTGGAATGGGATTTGGACATTTTGTGAAATTGAGAACTTGTCATTATTACTCTAATAGAAATGGCTAACTTTAATTCATGGCACTCTTTGTATGTTATAACCAAGTGGAGCTAATTATGGCTTGTACTTGGGGCCCACTATTTTTGGATAGGTTTTGTTATCATTAATTTTGAAATTTTATTTGGTTATTCTATTATATAAAAGTTGATTTCCTTTATCTTGCTTGATTTCAATATTTTTATCGATATTGTTTTGATCAACATAATAAAACACAAAAAAATTTTAGCATCCTCCTTAGGATAATGCCTGATAGTATTTTTATATGAAATATTGAGTTTTCAACAATGAAAAAAAGTTTTAAAAATAAGCAAATTTTTTCCATTTATTTTCACTACAAAGAAAAATGGTTTTGAAAAAAATAAATAAGTCAACATTTTAAGCTAATAAAATTGGATTCTATAAAAGTGAAGAAATGTGAGTGTTGTAGAGATAGTTAATTGGGCTTCAATAGACTGTGTTGTTGGTTTGCTAAGGGGGGAGAGAGATGGTTGGGCTAAAGCAAATGACTAAGCACAGACTAATGGGTGCAATGAGACAGTTGGCTAGGTTGTTTTAGATAATTGGTTTGACTATGCTAGCTAGAATAATGTTGAGGCTATTACACTTTGTTGTAATTGTTTTATTGTAACTTATGGTCCTTGCACATCTTCCTTTCACTTTTTTTGTTCCCAAAACATGGAATACATGGAATAAATTCATTAAAAAACTCTAAATTAAATGAAAGTATAGAAATAATGTTAATGGTAATACACTTGTGTAACACTTCGCCTCCCCTCGTGACCCAAGTAGTCTAGTTTTTCAGTCCTAGAAGCCACATTTTTACTGAAATGCCCTCGAGCCCAAATAATCAGCATGTTATCGTCACGTGCAAAGAGTAGCAATAATCGCATTGGGCCACCTAAGAGGCAAGCGCGCCACATTATACTTTCGTTCTCTTTCAATTTTGATCCCAACTCTATGAGACATTCACTGATACGAAATTCATGAGCAATACTTAGAAATCATTTAATAAAATAAATCAATATTATTTATCAACTTGAATATTCATGGGGTACAAAAACCTATGAACTTGTTCAATAACATAACTTTAAACTGGGAAGGAAACTAAGGGCCAACATGCTCGTCTTATATAATAAATTCTAGAATAAAGATTAATTAAGTAAACGTCCACAGACTTTGGTCATCAGTTCCTTGAAAAGTTAGAAAAGGAGGATGAGCTCAAAGCCTAGTGGATCGTCCCAAATATTTAAGTTATTATTTCAATCAAATAAAGCAAACCTGGAAAACACTTTAATGAATTAGGTGATTTAAACAGTTTATTATTTGCAGTTGATGTTAGGAAATGAATTAGGTGTTTCAAACAGTTGATTATTTGCAATTGACATTAGGATCGAAAGGACTATGCCTTATTATTCCAAGTCTAGGGAGAGAGGTCAGGTACAGACGCTCAAACCTGTCATTTGTGAAGTGGGGTTAAATTTGCACGCCCAATTTCACTGTTTGAGAAGCGAGTTAACTTCAAACACCCAATTCTTAATTAAAACACTGGCAACCCAAATTCAATTAGAACACTCATAGTGAAGTACCCTCACAACACTGGTACATGGTTATAATTTGTTTAATCTTTTGTTAAACAGTGACATGATAAATTCAAGATAAACAATAAATAACATGTAATCAAAGTAACATAGCAAGGATGTCATAGCATAGATTTACCATCGCATATCATGCATCATTATTCGTGAAGTCCTAAGCACACATATTATACATGGCATGTATAATCAAGTAAAATAGAACATTCAAGCATCAACACACATATAAGCCTTACTTATATCAAAATAAAAAAATAAAACCCAGAAGTCGTCTCCACTTCTATGCCTTAATCCTTGTTATTGTACTCCAAGTCTCCTTGAGCCTTCAACCTTGACGAGTAAGATTTGATGGGTTATTATTGATGAATGTGGTGTTTCTAATGTTTTTGAATCATGCTCTAATGGTTCCTTACCATATTAGGTCGATAACATTCAAGAATATCACATAGATGAGCTAAGATTAGTCTTTAGTCTATGTATCACAGTAGGAACAAGCATTACCGTGATAATCAGAAGGTAGGTGTGAACAATAGAAATCTTAGGAGCATTACTATAGTAGGAAATTGCAATAACTGGTTGATGTTGGTGAAATTTGATTGCATTACCAAGGTAGGCTATCACGATAACCAGAAGACATTTGTGAAATTTGGACACACTAATGTTGTAGGCTACCGTGGTAGCCTGAGTGGATTTTCCCAAAAATAGGTGAAAATAATGACACTACCATGGTAGCCATGATCATACGACCATGACATCCTACTACATTGACTTCTAGACAAAGTAACAAGTATTTGAGATTGAAGTAAGGCGATCATACCTTTGTTGAACCTTTGAATCCTTCTACTGCTCCAAGAGACTATTGAACAAAGCTCTTCTTGTAGAATTTTGAATTTTCTCCTTATTACTACTCTAATTGTTGTCTAGAATAGCCAGAGAATGAAAAGAATGCCAAGAAGAAGGCTACGAGAGCAAGAAAAGAGAAGATTCGTGCTTTCTTGAGTAGTGAAAATGGTGTGATTGAACAGTGTTTATATAGAGTTCCAGTGAACAAGTTTTGGAAACTTTTGGGTTGATTTCTGTTAGCGGACTCGCAAGTATACGAGATCGCTTGTAGTAATATCTGGAAAGTCCGGGTATCGTCCTCAGGGAATACTAATGGTGGTTGAATTTTCTTTAACACCAAAGTT
>JAJIYU010012266.1:0-14666 GCA_030144865.1 Tinospora cordifolia | reverse complement strand
TGCTATGGATGTACTGTGTATGATCCACTGGGCTCTTGAGCTCACCCAATCATTTTTTTTCAGGAAATTATTGAAGACGATGCCTCTGCAGATCAATGTAAATTAATGACAATGTACAGGACAGTAGAAAATGATGTGTATTGTAGGGCTTGATTATGTCAAATGTCAGTAATATTTGTATTATCAAAAGATATTTATGGAGCCCACAAAATTATTCATAACTTTGATAATGATGTAATGTTTTCAGATTATTGTATTTAAATTTTATCCCTTGGATATGAACTTTTGAAACTAATAGATAAATGAGGAAAAGAAAAAATAATATCCCCAGTTCTCAGATAGAAAGCAGGACTGACTGCACTTAGAAGAAATGACGTCTCAAGCCACGAGACCACCACGTCACCTATGACGTATGTGATAGAGAAAGAATGGGAGCTAGGGGTGTTACAGATGCTCAGCTCCTAGTGCTCCTCTAGTGATCGGTTGCGTCCCGCTAATGTTTGATCCTACGCGATCAACTTAGTTTCTTAATATCTACATAAAACTTGACTCAAATCTAACTTTATGGTCCTTGGTAAATCAAAGGATTGACTTGATCAATTGTAGTCAAATCTATTTCAACCTAACCCTAGCCAACCTGTCAAATCGACAAGATCAATGTGATTAAAAAAGTCAATTAACCTTTAATATTGACTCAAAATACTACAAATATGTACATCTAGGATCTCTGGGGAAGAAGATCAAGTTGGCCCTTATGAACAGCTTGATGCACCATCTACCTTCAACCCTTTGAGTGAAATGCGGCAAAAGGAAGGAAAATCCATGGACCAGTCCCATCCTCTCCACCCCGTAGGAACTACGAGATCACCCCAAGGATGCCGAACAATAACCAGCCACTTTTATAAATTTGGCAGTTCAACAAATAAATATTATTTTTTGTGTTACACATTTTCCTAATAAGTATTTCATAATGTTATACAATATTATATAACATTTTTTTCTCTTATTTAACATTATTGTTTACCCTATATAATTTTTTATATTAATTAATTAATCCTCAAATCGTATAAATGCGAATTTAATATATCAATTGACCTTCAAAAATCATAATTTCAGTGTCATTGAATTTAGAGTTTTATTCTGGATATTTCAGTACCCACCAACTAAAATTCTAGTATTAATGGGTCTACAAGGATACAAATAATATACATACATGTATTCTATTCATAAATCTGAACACAATGATATACATACATACATACATATATGTATATATATATATATATATATATATATATTGTCTATTTTCATTTCTAGGAAAAATATACCTTAATTTTGGATTGCACAATAAACAAATGTATTTATTGAAACTATACTACAAAACTGAAATTCACAATTTCTATAATAATTTAAAATTAAAAAGAGGTAAAAATGAATTACCCAAAATGTCGGATTTCCAAAAGTGCGCGACTTCTCTTTTCTTATTTTCTTTCTTTTTTCTTTTTTTTTCTCTTCTTTCTCTCACCTTTTCTCTTTGATTCTTAGATGAGCAAGATGAGCAAGTGTGGGGGTGGATGAGAAAATGAATGGAATGAGCACATATATATAGGCAGAAGTTTAGATAAATTTTTAATTCTATATCTGATCTCTAATCATTAGATAATAATCTAATTAATTAATATTTATTTTCTTAATTATCCATCCAACATCATCTTAGATTATCTTATTATTTATTTATTTTTTAATTATCCATCCAACTCACCTTCAATATCTTTACCCATATTTTTTATTTATTTAGTTTTTATTTTTCTAACTACTCATGATTATATATATCATTTTCATTATATATATATCTTAATCTAATTATTTTATCCCATTTTTTTTATCTAACCAAGCGCACGTGCACACACACACACACATATATATAACAATAATTATCATCATATATGTCTTTTTATTTTATACATATATACATACATGCAATTACATATATATATATATATATATATATGTATGTATGCAAGAATTAATGTATTGAATTAATTTATCTCATCATATTATATTATTTTATTTTAATTCTCACATTAATTAATTTTATTTTTTAAAATCACATATTTTCATTTAATTCACACATTAAATTATGAAACACTTGTAAAATTATGTATTTTTATTTATAATTCATTAATTAATATATAAATACATGTTGAGCCTATTGACTCAATTTCTTAAAAATACGGGTCATTATAATCTCTCATAATCTCAGGAAAATGACTCGCCATGTAGTCTTTTCGCTCTCAGGTGTCCTGCTCGGTACCATGAAATTGCCAATGTACATGTACCATTGGTATCTCCTTGTTGCGCAATTTTTTCACAGCCCGATCAATAATAGCTACCGGAGCCTCATCATATGAACTATCCTCTCGTAACTCAACACGTCTTCAATCAATCACGTGGGAGGGATTGGGATAGTATTTCCTCAACATCGACACATGAAATACATTATGTACTCTGGCTAGCTGAGGCGGCAATGCCAATCGGTAAGCCACAAGACCTATCCTCTCGAGGATTTCGAAGGGTCCAATGTATCTCGAAGCGAATTTCCCTGAAACATCAAAACGAGTCTACCTCTTTCGAGGAGAAATCCGAAGTAGTACATGATCACCAACATCGAACTCAAGGATCTTCCTCTAGTAATTGACATAACTCTTCTGTCGATCTTGAGCTGCCTTCATGTTCTGACAGATTTGTTGGATTTTCTTAGTCTGCTCTTGTACAAAAATGGGGCCCAAAACTGCTATGTCACCAACCTCGGCCCAACAAGCTGGCAATCGGTAAGGTCAATCATATAATGCCTCAAATGGTGCCATGTCGATACTGGCCTGGTACCTGTTGTTATATGAAAACTCGCATAATGCTAAATGATCCTTCCAACTACCACCAAAATCAAGGACACATGCATGGAACATATCCTCCAAAATTTGGATCACTCTCTTAGACTGACCATCAATTTGTGGATGGAAGGTTGTGCTTAGGTTTACTCTAGTGCCCAATTGACTCTGCAAGCTTTGCCAAAAATGGGATGTAAACTGAGCATGTCTATAAGATACAATTGACACTGGGACCCCATGTAATCTCACAATCTCGCGAATATACAATCGACTTAGCCTCTCAACTGAATCTCTGGCATGAATTGGGAGGAAATGAGTAGACTTAGTCAGTCTGTCAACAGTAACCCAAATAGTATCGTGTCTCTGCTGAGTCCGGGGTAATCACATCACAAAATCCATAGTAATGTGTTCCCATTTCCACTCAGGAATAGCCAAAGGCTGTAGTAAACCACTAGATCTCTAGTGCTCAGCCTTAATTTGCTGGCACGTGTCACATTTCTGCACAAAGGCCGCAACATCTCACTTTAGCCCCAAGCACCAATAAGTATGTCGATCATCATGATACATCTTATTGGTGCCTGGATGAACGATATACCTTGAGTGGTGCAGCTCTACTAGTACTCTCTGTCTTAGGCCAAGGTCATATAGTACCCACAATCGTCCATTAAACCTTAGTGCACCATCACAATCAATCGATCACTCCACACGAGAAGTTTCGTCTGCCCACTCTCGATACATCACAAAATCAATGTCATAAGGTTGTACCTCCATGATCTCAGCAAGTAGCACCGGCTGGGCTCTCATCTGTGCATTGACTTTGGTCTTGGTCGAAGTCTCGTGGATACTCATTACCGTCACATAACCAATCATCCTCCACTCTTGAGACATATGTCTAGCCACATAAGCTGTCTCGACCCGTACTCTATTCAACACATCAACCACTACATTGGCTTTTCTAGGATGGTACTCAATGGTAAAGTCGTAATCCTTAAGCAGCTCCATCAATCTCCTCTGCCTCATATTCAAATCTCTCTGAGAAAACAAGTACTTGAGGCTCTTGTGATTTGAATAAAGCGTAAAACGCTCACCATATAGATAGTGTCGCCAAATCTTGAGCGCAAACATCATGGACAGGGTAATTTCTTTAATGCACCTTCAACTATCGTGAGGCATAAGAAATCACCCGGTCTCCCTGCATCAACACACACCCAAGGCCTATCCCACATGCATCTATATAGATCACCAACTCACAGCCGTGTTTAGGTAACACAAGTACTGGCGCAGATGTCAAATGATGCTTCAGCTCAAGAAATGCCTACTCACACTTATCTGTCCATACGAATGGCACATCCTTTTGGGTAAGTTTCGTCATAGGTGCAGCAATCCTTGAGAAATTTTGCACAAATTTGTGATAATAACCTGCCAAACCTAGAAAGCTACGAATTTCTATCACTGTGGTAGGTCTCGACCAACTAATAATAGTCTCGACCTTAGCCAGATCTACAGAAATACCATCATCTCCTACCACATGGTCTAAAAATCAGACCTTTGTCAACCAGAACTCGCACTTGCTAAACTTAGCATATAGGTAGTGTCGGGACCCCTTCCTTAGGATGAAGGGCGAACCGACCGGCACAGTGTCCCAACAAACCTGCTCGAAAGCCGAGCTTGCCAAGACACTGTTAGGCCTCAATATATAACACCACATCACACACTTTCAGAGTAGTCATAAGGAATGCAGAAGAAGTTTAATACATGAACACCAATAAACTTGATATTTATCCAAAATGGGTCATTACACATGTGTAGCAACAGGAGAGACTGTTCATTATATACAGGCTATCCTCACCCCTATACATAGGTTATAATCCTCAAAAGACGATAACAGAAAGGGAAATACAAAGAAGTCCTACTGAAAAGAGTAAGGGAACGTAGCTCTATGCGATGACCACTCCCTTGCCCTTATCTGCAGCTAAAGAACCTGAAAAGTTAGAGTAGTGAGCCTAATTGTCCACGGCGGCTCAGTGAGTAATGCAGTCTAATTCAAACTTAAAACAAGTATTCCACAAGTAAAACATGTGTTATGAATGCATGAGCAATAACATTATGCAAGTGAATGCAACAGTAAACACAATTTAAATTCATAATGCAGTCGTGCACCTTCATTAAAAAACATTAAATAATGAAAAACATTCACTGAGGCTCGCAAGCTCTTCGAGGCGATTGAAAATCACTCGAGCGGGTTGCAGATTGTTATGCGCATCGTGTCGACTTCGATTAGGTCTTATTGCCCTTGCCATCATCGTAACAACCAACCAGGACTTATTGTCGTTGCCTTATAGTGACGGCCCGATTATGTCTTATTACCGTTGCCATCATCGTAGGCCCACAGAACCCCCTGGCAGGTACCCTGTGCTAGGTGGTCACTTCTCGGGGTCGTATAAGAGACCGACACAACTCACCCTAACCTTGTACTCTCGGACCTCGAGTCTCAGTGCACTTTTCATTTAAAACCCATTTAAAAGAATGAAAGTCCATCATAATATGTAATCCATTTTCATAATGCACAGAATAACAAGCTCTAAGAAATGAGTTAGAAAACACTACTCACAGGGATGCTCTGCTACCGGCGCTCCTTTTGCGACCGGTCGCGTCGCGCTAGCATTGGGTCTTGTGAAATTGACGCAACTTCTTAACATTAACATGAAACTTGACTCACTCTAATTCTACATCATTGGTTAATAAATTACTTGACCTAGTCAATAATAGTTCACACATGTTCGTTCACCTTACCTTAGTTGCTAAGTTCATTTGATTGACCTCGGTCAATCTTGGTCAACCCTAGTCAACTTATCATTTGCTGACCTAGCTGGTCAACAGAGTCACACAGGGTCAATTCTGGTCTTTATGAGGTCAATTGGGCCAAAAGGGTAAATATCCCCAATTCCCATCACTTAGGCACAAACCTTAGCCTATGACCCTATCTGCGCAACTATTTTTCCAATTTTTCTGCGGGCAATCCGTTCATCTGATTTATACCAAACCTTGCAGAATTGTTCTAGACTTCCTAAAGTTTTTCGAAAATTTTAAATTACAATTTTTGGACCTCATTTACTAAGGTTTCTAAGCATGGTAACAGAAACTGCACAGATTCCGTATCCCCTATGACAGGCAGTTACTGTTTGCCTTAGTTGACCTAGATACACACATCAGAATATCCTGAAATTTTGTAGACACTTCTAGACATATCTAAGGATCTCTCTACCAAATTTCAGCTCAATCCGTCATGGTTTGCTCAGTCAATGTTATCTCAGAAATTTCGGCCAGATTGCAGGAAATTTCTGGGTTCAAGGATTCTACAATCTTCTAGTGTTCTTTTCCCTCATTCAATCACCATCCTATGGGTTGTTTCTTGTGTCCACTTACAGTTTACAGGTCATAAAATATTTACTAATCACAACCACTTCGAATCAGTAGCATGCAACACCAAAAACATGTTTATCAATCCATCAATATTCTGCTACATTCTAAAGAACACAAGGAATTTGCTATAGCACGCTACAATCATGACATATTTGCATGAATAACAAAACACATCCATAAGAGTTCAAGGTCAAGTCTTTATACCTTTCTGGAACCTCTATTATGGAGCCTACAATGCCTCTAGTTCCAGCCTGAGGGACGAGTCTAGATTGGTCTTGGTATGAGCTTTCCCAAGGTTGCTCCAATTGTTTCTGTTACACAGTTGCAACAGTGAGTAAGCAACCAACTTCAAGGGTCCTAAAATCATGCATAAGGCCCTATTTTTCACTCTCTAACTCTTGAAGATTAAAGTACATACGAAAATGAGGGGAATGAACCATTTTACCTTCAAAAAGGGACTGGAAATGGACAAGGTCTAAGGCTTCAAAAGTGGTTCCAGCACACACTTTCTGGTTTTCTAGGTTTAAGCAGTGTGGATAGCCCTCTTCTTGATGTTTTCTGCTTCAAACAGCTCTAAGACTGGGCAAACTACTTGTAGGACCTTGTAGGTGGTGGTACGAGCTTCAAATCAAGCTATAGTTTGCAGGATTTGGTGGAGAATTGAAGAAGTTCTGAGCTTGAAAAGTTGGTTACAGAATCTAGAAATTCTGTGTTTGAGCTCAAAAATGCCTTTTTGTTGCATGAGGATGCTTGCTTGGCAAGGGTGTGGATGACATGTGGCATTCAGGTGGCACTTAGCATCACATGCTGGATGCCTAGTTGGCAGCCTTCGTTGGCCAAATTGGAGGCCATGAAGTAATGGCAAAACCATGGGTTATAAACCATAAGTTCCCATGGTTTTTGATGGAAAATCTATTGGAAATTGTACAAAAATTGGCCAAAAAATCACTAAAATTCATCAAAAATTTGGATTTTTCGCACAAGAGGACACACAAAAGGACTGGGTGCATGGGCCAGCCCATGTTGGGCCTTAAGGCGCGCGGGTTCAAGCCCGCACGCGTTTGTGCGCTCAGGTTGGGCCAGGGGCCCAATCACGTCCGGCCCGCACGGGCCGTTCGTCCTGGGCGCTGGCTCGAGCCTAGAATTTTTTTTTTGTATTTTTTTTTCGTCCTCTAAAATCATAAATTATCTAATTCATCATTTTCCATCAAAATACCAACATTATACACCATTTCATCATTAAATTGATTATTTTCTCTAAAAATTGTGTAATTTTCCCAAAAACCATATTTTTCATCCAAAAGTTCCATTTATCATTCTAAAAATCTGATAATTGGTCCAAAAATTCATAAACTAATCCTATAATTTATTTTCCTCAAGAAAACACCTTTTCCTAATATTTCTATGTGTTTTCTCCTTAAAATTGTATTTTCTCGAATTATTTCTATTTTTCTTAATAATTAATCCGAAATTAGAAAAAATTGGAGAAAATTTTGTATTTTCTCATTAAAATTTCAAAAAATACATGGAGTACATAAATGTCAGATCCGTCAATCCGATGTCAAAAATGTGGGTCGTCACAGGTAGTGATCTCGAAGAGTCTGCATTGCGATCCTCAAATGCTCAACATGTTCCTCCCTACTCTTCGAGTAAATGAGAATGTCATCAATAAAGATGATGACAAAGGAGTCGAGATAGAGACAAAACACTCTCTGCATTAGGTCCATGAACATTGCAAGGGCATTTGTCACGCCAAACAATATTACTAGGAACTCATAATACCCATAACGAGTTTGAAAGGCCATCTTCGATACATCTTCCTCCCTAACCCTTAGCTGATGGTACCCAAATCTTAGATTTATCTTTGAAAACAAAGTGGCACCTTTGAGTTGGTCAAACAAATCATCAATCTAGGGAAGAGGGTACTTGTTCTTCACTGTCACCTTGTTCAACTATCGATAGTCGATACACAAACGTAGGATCCCATATTTCTTTCTCACAAATAGCATTGGAGCACCCCAAGGTGACACACTAGGGGTAATAAAACTCTTACTCATTAGTTCCTCTAGCTGGACCTTCAATTCCTACAATTCCTTAGGCGTCATTTGATAAGGAGGGATCAAAATGGGCTGTCCTTGGAATAATCTCAATAATGAAATCGATTTCTCACTTAGGAGGTAAGCCAGGTAAATTCTCAGGAAACACATTAGGAAAATCTCTGACAATAGGAATCTCATCAATACTCACCCATGAAGGTCCCTCATATATGGTGATTAGGTCAGCTAGAGTATCAATCTCACTCTGAGTTGCCATTCTACCTCGGGTTCTCGATCTGTTAAAGGCACTACCCTGAAAGATAATAATAGGTTGCACAGGTATCTAAAATATAACCCTCTTGGTAAAACAGTCGACGCGTGTATGGTACGCAACTAGCCAATCCATCCCTAACTCTAACACCCGAAGATTAGCAATGGGCTCAAAGTCACCCAACCTCAACACACATTCCTCACAAATTAGGTTAGGGTAAATGTGCTCCCCGACTGCAGTATTCAACATGAGCCAGGTGGGTGACCTAATAGGTTTAAGTTTCAGTCTATCTACGACATGTCCAGAGATGAATGATAAGGTAGACCTAGCATCAATCAACACATATAAGGTAGAATCTAAAATAGAAATGATGCCTTCTACCAGAGTCGTGGTAGCCTTCGGATCAGGTTGTGTGATAGCCTGTGTTCTCCTTCGAGTAATAGTAGTGGTCGGTACACTGGAAGCTAGAACAAGCATAGGGCACTCATATCGTTTATGGCCTGGTTGACCATATTAATAACATATAATCTGACGTCTTTGTGCAGCGATTGGGACTATGGAAGATGGTTGACTCTGCTCCCCTCTGGACTATCCTCCCAAATACTTCCTCTTCCTCGGGTATCTAACTGCTCGAGCTCCACCATGATAATTGCCTTGAGTCAATGACTGAGACTGTAATTGCTGCTGCGACTGTACTGTGGCACCCTGTATTATTCGGACCATCAGGCGTTCATCTCTCCCATCTGTCTCAAACTATAGTGCCTGCCTCTGAATGGTCTCAAGAGTAGTCTCAGTAGATGTCGATGTCCCCTGCCTTATATTGGCCCTCAGCCCTCAACGGAAGAATCTTGTTCTCTCCCTTAGGTTACCCATTAACTCGGGTGCATAATCGTCCAGTCAAAGAAATATGTGGGTATACTCCCTTATCGATATATCCTCCTATCGTAGGTCAGAAACTCCACCTTCTTATGCTCCCTCGTTGTCTCAGGAACATAAGCGCACAAGAATAATTCTCGAAAACAGGCCCATGTAGTAATCTGACCCTCTATAGTCTGGATGGCCTTCTACTAGATCGCGACCTCATCTTGAGCATATGTGTAGCAAAGAGTACCTGGTTCTCCTCTGACAACTTCAATGTCTCAGCGTTCTTCTCAATGTTGCTAAGCCAGTTCTTCGCGATGTCTAAACTTAGACCCTTATGAAACTCCTTGGGTTTCAAATTCAAAAACCTCTTTAGAAGGCGATCATGAGTAGCCTTATCTCCCTGTCTCACTTGGGCTACCTCTGCGCGGTTTGCAGCTCTCTCGAGTACAACCGGTACAAGGGGTGCTACTAGCTAAGCCCTCTGTCTCTTAGCTTCAATCCTATCCAGTCTCTCTCTCTCAGTAAGGCTGTTTGGGCCTGAGTAGCCTTAGTAGATGCCCTGATCATAGCCTCGAGCCTCTAGATGGGATCCTGCTCGGGCTTAATTAGAGGTGGTGGTGGTGGCACTGGCTCCGGGATCCTATGTGATCTCCCACGTCGAGGAGGTATCATGGTCTGCATAAAACATTAAATTTTCATTATTTTCCCAAATTAAGCAGATTACAATTTTAAGTGATTATAACAAAAGAAAACTACACGTTAAGGTAGCTATCTTCTAGTAATATCTAATATCCTAAGTTCAAATTCTAAATCTTAAAACTCACTAACTCCCAACGACAGTCAAATTCTCCTCATGATATGGCCACTCTCATTCGATTCCTCTTCCTGTCAATCAAAAGTCAGAAAGTTTTCGTCCACAATTCCGCTGTGCTACTCTAAGCCATTCCTAGGATTTTCCTAACTTTTGCGATTACTCTGAGGTTCCCTTGGTTAACACCAATTATTATTCTTTAGTTGGAAAACCTTGGGTTTTGATACCAACATTGTTAGGACCCCTTCTCTAGGGAGAAACACGAACCGACTGGCATAGTGTTATGACAAACCCATTCTCAAATTGAGCTTGTCCAAAACACTTAGGCCTCTTCACAACACCATACATAATACTATTAGAGTAATCACAATAAATGCGAAAGCAACTAGAACAAATAATTACAACAAATTTTTTTTAGACAAAAATTAACTATATATACAATGTTCTAAATGTAGCAGTAGCGAAATGTCTAAGTCAAAATATCTACAATATTTTTCTCACTTCCTATGCATTATACTAACTCTCAAAATAGTAAACCGTGTGAGGAAACCTACCAAAATAAACAAGGTGCGCTTCACATAATGACCACCTTCTTCTCTTTGTCCTTAGCAGAAGAAGAACCTAAAATGTTAGAGTAGTGAGCCAATTTTGTCCACAATGGCTGAGTGAGTAATGTAACCTAATCTATAACTTAGAACAAGAATTCTCGAAAAGCAATGTCATGTATGAATGCACAATAATAATAATGCGAATAAGTGCAACAGTTAATGAATGTTAAATTCACAATGTAGTCGTACACCTTCCATTTTAAAAACGATTTTAATGTTGAAAACACATAAACTACTCGAGCGGGAGAAACCCGACAGTTAGTCATATACTCATATCATATCACAAGGAGCCAATTGATAAACCTAGTCCGACCGTACCCCCGAGCACGATAGTCACTCATCCTCAATGCTCTTCCACATCCAATACCCTAACCTACACTCAAATGTCGATATTCGGTGCACATTTTCATTTAAATCACATTTAAAGATTATAAATGTATTTCAATATGTAAAAACATTTCATTTATGATAGAATAACAAGTTCAGTGATAAATTAGAAAACACTACTCATAAGAATGTTCAGCTGCCGGTGCTCTTTTAGTGACCGGTCGCGTCCCGTTGATGTTTGATCCTGCGCGATCAACTTAGTTTCTTAATATCTACATAAAACTTGGCTCAAATCTAACTTTATGGTCCTTGGTCAATCAAAGGATTGACTTGATCAATTGTAGTCAACTCTATCTCAACCTAACCCTCACCGACCTATCAAATTGTCAAGGTCAACATGATTAACATAGTCAAATAACCTTTAATATTGACTCAAAATACTACAAATATGAATGTGTGTCCCACCTTTGGTACACAATAACTAACCACTTTTATAAATTTGGCAGTCCAATATATAAATATTATTTCCTATGTTACACATTTCCCTAATAAGTATTTCATAATGTTATACAATATTATATAACATTTTTTCTATTATTTAACATTATTTTTTATCCTATATACATTTTTTATATTAATTAATTAATCCTCAAATCGTATAAATGCGAATTTAATATACCAATTGACCTCCAAAAATCAAAATTTCAGTGTCATTGAGTTTAAAGTTTCATTTTAGACATTTTAGTACTCGTCAACTAAAATTCTAATATTAATGAGTATACCCCCTATGTGTTGACTTCCAACTACCATATAATTTTCTATGGTCTACGAGGGTACAAATAATTTATATATATATATATATTGTATATTTTTATTTCTAGGGAAAATATATTCTAATTTTAGGTTGCACAAGAAACTAATGCATTTATTAAAACTATACTATAAAACTGAAATTTACAATTTATATAATAATTCAAAATTGAAAAGAGGTAAAAATATTTTATAAAAAATGTCGAATTTCTAAAATTGTGCAATTTCTCTTTTCTTTCTTTTTTACTTTTCTTTTCTTTTTCTTCCTTTTTTTTTCTTTTCTTTTCTTTTTTCTCCTTTTTTTCTTTTCTTTTTCTCTTTTTTCTCTCTTCTTTCTCTCCCCTTTTTTCTTTGATTGTCGGATGAGCAAGTGAGGGGTGGATGAGAAAATGAATGGAATGAGCACATATATAGGCATATGTTTTGTGGGTCCCATGCCAATTAATGCTCAAGATAAGTTTTTAATTCTTTATCTTATCTCTTATCCCATGAGTCATTAGATAATAATCTAATTAATTAATATTTATTTTTTAATTATCCATCCAACATCATCTTAGATTATCTTGTTATTATTTATTTTTGATTATCCTTCCCACTCACCTTTAATATCTTTATCTATATTACTTATTTATTTATTTAGTTTTTATTTTTTCAATTACTCATGATTATTTATATCAGTTTCATTATATATATATATATATATATATATATATATATATATATATATAATTATCTCTTAATCTAATTATTTTATTTTAATTTTTTTTATCTAACCAAGCACACACACACACACACACATATTATATGTGTATGTGTGTGTATGTAAGAATTAATGTACTGAATTAATTTATCTCATCATATTATATTATTTTATTTTAATTCTCACATCAATTAATTTTTTTTTCTAAAAACACATATTTCCATTTAATTCACACATTAAATTATGCAACACATGTAAAATCATGTATTTTTATTTATAATTCATTAATTAATACATCAAAATACATGTTGAGCCCATCGACTCAATTTCTTAAAAATACGAGTTGCTACTGCGTACTCATCAAGTACCCTAACCTTGACGCTCAACCCTCAAGTGTCGTGACTCGAGCGAGTTTTGAGGCTAAGTGCACTGATTATGTGCCCTAACCTCGACGATTGACCCTCGAGTCTAATCCCAATCACATCATGTACCCCGACTTCGACGCTCGGCCCTTGAGCCTATGATCTCATTACCCATGTACATCTACATTTTTTAAAACCATTCAGATATATCTCAACCACATGAAACCATTTAAAGCATGTCATTTCACACAAGTTCATGCAAGGAACACTAGTTATAGAAAACACCTGAATCAAACTACTCACCTCGGGTTCAGTTCACCGATATCCCGTCGACAACGGGCCCAGTCCCGCAGTGCTCAATCTAATATGCATTATTTAAACTCAATTTTAGTTCTTTATAGAATGTGGCTTAATTCCCTACTTGACTATCCCTAATCTATCTTGACCGACCCTAATCCAATTTAGTCGAATCTGGTCAATCGGTCAAACTTGGTCAATAGATTAAACTTGGTCAAAATTGGTCAATATGATCAATTTTGGTTATCCTTGGTTAATTTGGGTCTAGTTGGGTCAAGTTATGTCAAAATTGGGCCAATTAAGCAAAAATCTCCAAATTTTAACATTTAGTCCAAACTCAAACATTTGTTCTCTTTGCACAGTAAATTTGTTGATTTTTCTGTGATTAATTCGTAAGTCAGATTTGTGCAAAACTTTCTAGATCTTATCTACACTACCTAAATCTTCACCAAAATTTTAGATTTTGATTTTTGGACACCATTTATGTAACGACCCGTATATTTTTAATATGTATTTCTGTATATTTTTCTAGAAATTTTAATGGAAATACATAAATTATTCTCATTTTTCTAGTTTTGAATTACTTATTGAAGATTGAGGAGAAAATATGTGGAATCATAAGAAAAATGTAATTTCTTGAGGAAAATAATTTTTGGGATTGATGGTTGAATTTTTGGAATAATTTTAAAATTTTTAGGGTAATTAATGAAATTTTTTTAGGGTAATTAATGAAATTTTTGGGATGAAAAATATAAATTTTGGGTAATTATTCAATTTTTGAGGAATTAATTATTTAAATGACGAAAATTGATGTGTCATTGGAAGATTTGATGAAAAGGTAATTTATTAGTAATTTTAACAATTTTAGAAAAAAAATGCAAAATTTCGATATATATATACATATATGTATGTATATGTCTATATACAAAAAAAAGAAAAGATGGAAATGGGCCACCTGGGCAGCCCAGGGGCATGGGCATGGGCCTGGGCTGCCCAGGCCCATGTGGGCCGGGCTGGGCGCACAGCCCAGCCCACTCCTCCTTTTCGTCTTTTCCCTCTCCTTCTTCCTTCTCTTTCTTCCTGATTTTCAGCTAGGAAAACCAGATTTTTCTTCTAACTTTACCCATGGTTTTAACCCATGGTATTGGCCATTAATGCATCCCCAAACACCTCTCCTTGTTTGCTGGAACATTGAGCCACGAACCAAGTACTTTGCAGCCAGATATGATGCTCAAAAGAGGTTGGAATGATCATTCAAACACCACCATC
>JAJIYU010012265.1:0-14676 GCA_030144865.1 Tinospora cordifolia | reverse complement strand
ATTATTGGTTTATCCCCGCATTATTATGAAGTTATTCTTACATTATACCGCTATTCACACGCATTATACATGAATTATTCGTTTGTTATAGTTGTATTAGTCAGTCATAAATAAGGTACATATTATGTGTGTGTGTGTGCACTATTCGTTTATCCCCGCATTATTATAAAATTATTTTTATATTATACCTCTATTCATGCATATTATACATGAATAATTCTTTTGTTATACTCGCATTATTCAGTCAAAATTGAAGTACATATATTATAGACATATATATATGCACGCATTATTCGTTTATCCTCGCATTATTCATCTCGAATTCTTTGCCAAACGATCGAACAATTTTTATACTTGAATTATTCAAATATTATTCTTATATTATACCTCTATTCACTCACATTATACATGAATTATTCTTTTGTTATACCTATATTATTTAGTCAAAATTAAAGTACATATATATATGCGCACATTATTCGTTTATCATCGCATTATTCCTCTAGAATTTTTTTGCCAAACGATCGAACAATTTTTATACTTGAATTATTCAGATATTGTTCTCACATTATACCACTATTCACCCATATTTCCCATTATTCAGATATTTTTATGTTAGACCCAAATTATTTATTCAGAAATACCTTACATATTTTATATATATATATATATATATATATATATATATGCACACAAATTACTTCCTTGCGTAAATGCTGAGAACCAAGTACATCACACTCTTTCGAATCTTATATTCGTATTCATCCAAATGCGATAGTGAATGATTGTGTGATTTGTTCACCTTTCTTTGAACTACAATATTATATTATAGCATTTATTGACTGTTTATTACATAATAGAGTATAACATGTTATTCTGGTACTATACACTTTTTATTTTGTTATTATACACATTTAAACATGTTATTCAGGTATTATATACTTGCAAGAATATTAATATGTTGTTAAACCTAAAGATAGATATTCAGCCAAGGTTGGGTGCCTGACTAACGTGAATGCACGCAACATGTTGATTTCCAGGTTGATAGATTACCAGCTGCTGAAATTCCAGGAGACTTGTTTTGACTATTTTCTTGATATAAAGCAGTTGCTTTGGCGACATCAGATTGTTCATAACATATTGTTGAGAGAGGTTGTTCAACAAGACGAGTCTATTCTAGTCTTCAATTTCAATAACATTATTGCAAAATTCTCCATGGTTGAATTTGTAATGATAATGGGTTTGAAATGCAACGAAAAAACCAAAAACAATGCTACTAGTTCTGAGGGAAAAATTTTGAAGGGAAAATATTTTAAGGGAGTGGAAAAGATAAATAAGAAGTGTATAGTTGACGCATTTACAAATCGAGTATGGAAGAATGATGATGGTGCTGTGAAAATTGCAATTTTGTTCTTTATTAATTGTTTTTTGTTTCCTAATAAAATAGAAAAGTTGGTAAATGAAGTTGATTTTCAACTTGTACAAATTGGTGAATATATGGATTATCCCTGGGGCAGGGCTCTTTTTGATACGACAATAGAATCTATGAAAGGTAATTTTGCAACGAATATAATCCTATTGGAAGCTGGGAGGAGCAAATACTCGATCATGTAGAGGCTTCTTGGGTTCCCAATCACATTACAAGTTTGGTTTTATGACTGTTTTGTTGATACTGATGGTTTGTTTGCCAATCGACGTATCAATGGATTTCTTCGTATACTAAAATGACTTGCATTGACACGCCCAATTTCAAGAGCATGGAGAATATGCCAAACAATTTATCTGTTAATAAGGTAATTTTTCATATATTTGATCATATATTATACACAACATTTATATTATAATTGAACTATTCTTTGTTATCAAATTTCTTATGATCTCATATTTATCTATTTTTAGTTCAAAAATTTTGTAGCAAGCCCCAATGAGCTACTGCAGCCATATATGGATGGCTTGATTGTAGAACAAGATGGGGGCCAACATCAATTTTTAGATTATGATGATTTTGTTGATCCTTCAAAATTTATTTCGCCGCCTCCTGTAAATAAACCTATTGGCAGTAATATTCCTATAAATAAGTCTGTCGCAACCATGAGTATACCTGGAAGGCAGTGCAATTATTGTAATGAGATCAAAATAATGTTTAAAGAGGGTTTTGATAAGATTTTTAAAGAAATTAATTATCTGAAATTCCTTTTGCAGAAAGTAAATGTTCCATCCTTCAAAATCAATGAGTTTTTTAGACTTTCATTGCAGTATAGCAGTGATATGATAATAGTATACCATTTATATACCTACATTATACCATGAGTATAATATATGATATACTGTATGTTTGTTGTTATCTACTGTTTGCTTGTGTATATTAATATTATACCAACTGTATGCATTCATTTGGCTCACTAAATTTTTTATTTCTCATGTAGAAAGATGATGTAAATAAAGCAGCAAACAATTAAGAAGAATTTGCTAGTAGGGAAAAATGTACTGATGTCAAAGCTGCATGCCAGAATTTGATGGCATTGCAAGAGATTGTTAGTGATAGCAACAAAAAGAGGACGGTAATTTTCAACACTTTATTTGGATTGTGATTTGTCATTTAGATTTATTTTCATTATCCATTAATATTGTACATTTTTATGTTAAAGGCCGACTCAACAATAAGTGAAGGTGAGAGAAGGAAGAAAAAAATCATTAATCCTGGTAAGATCATGAATACAGTTCTTTTATTAATTCAATATTATGCTTTTGTAGTTTTTATGAATCTAGTTGTCCTTAATTTATCTGCTATTAGGACATTTCTCATTTAATTTCACTGACCAAGGTTGCTGACAAGGATGAATCGAAATATGATGCACCTGTTGAATGTGAAGGAGAAACCACAATTGATGAAATTGTTGAGTCGGCTGTCAATGTTGCAACTTTAGCCGTCTCTACTAAAGATCACACTTGACTTCTTCAACCTCTTATGGTTAATAAAAGGGGCAGGCATCCCACTAGAAGTAAGCATAAAGAAAAGGAGATTATGAAGGGACGGCTATCCCCCTTAAATATCTGTCTGCTTGAAGATATAGACAGCAGTGTTGTAGCTAAGTTTAATGAGTGGATTCAAAAGGGTCGACCGAAGCACTCATTCTGAATATTGTTGTTATTTACGATACATTGATATTAACATATGTCACATTATTTAGGTCAAATAAAGTATACCATGGTCGTGAGAACAATTTGAATCCAACTTTGATTTTTCAATCGCTGATGTCACTGATAAGGAATGGTTTTATACATTGATCACCCTAGGCCAGCCTATCTCCTCCTCTGTGAGTTTAATTTTTTGCACTTGATATTATTACTTACAGATATTATATTGATAATATACCAACATAATACCAAAATATAGGGTTTTGGACACTTAGCAATGTCCGTACACACATATTATACTGATATGATACCAATTTCACCTATATATTCCATGTCCATAAACTATGTTATGTTGTTTTGTATACATATTATACCATGTTCTTAAACTCTGTTATGTTTACTATTTTAGTATACTTATTATGTTTACTGTTTCAGTTATACAAACAATATACTTATTATGTTTACTATTTCAGTTATATAAACAACATACTTATTATGTTTTGAATGTTTCATGTTGTAATCACCCTAGGTCTTCTAATGCGTCCACGTCAATATAAATTTTAAAAATTCTAAATAAATATAAAAATGATTGGAAACTTGTTTTTAATGATCATTGTATGTTATTTAATCAAGATAAAATAAATTAGAACATTCGGATAGTTAAAAACGTGCAAAAATTGTGAAATCAGGAACAATCACGCACAGACCGCGGTTCACATGGGTTCGACCACGGTCCGTGGTGAGAAAAATCTAGAAAAAGGGGAAAAAAACACACTGTAGACCATGGTCCTTACAGGCCGACCGTAGTCATTACTGGAAAAATCACAAAAAGAGAAACTAGGTCACATGGGTGATCGCGGTTCGTAAAGTGCCGACCGCGGTCCATAAAGGGATGACCGTGGTCCATAAAGTGAAGAATGTGGTCCATAAAAAAAATCTGTCCAAGGATCGAGGTCCGTCTGTCTCTGACCGCGGTCCGCATGCGAGCTACATATATGTTTCAAGCTCTGATTTTCTCATTTTGCACTAAAACAGCTCGAGATTTGGAGAGGAGCGACAAGGGACAATTTGAAGGTGAGCTTTTGATCTTTTTTGTGTTTTCTATAAGATATTGATATCATCTAGAGTAGTTATCAAAGGGTTAGTAAATCTAAATGATGAAGATCCGTTTGAGAGTTTGTGTTGAGGGCTTAGTGGCTAGAAATCAAGCCAAACGTGGTGAGCTGTTGTTTATTCCCTTGTATATGTGTTTGGACACTAGTATGGATGGATTTAGGATGGTTATTTGGTGGTAGAAATGAAGGGATTGATTTTATTGAAAGGGAATCCCATTTTAAGACTTGAATCAATGGGTTTCGGTAAATAAACAATGTAAACAACCATTCCTTAGTTGGTTTATGTGTTAAAATGATTGTTGGGTGTCCAATACACAAGATTTAAGTGTTAAATTGGATTAGGAATTACAAGTATGGTGTACACGTGTGGAATCCCACTATTGGATGTGAAATTGTGTGTAGACCGTGGTCCACACAAGACCGACCACAAATGATAGATGCAAATTGTGTTCATGGAGTGTTTTGTGTACACTCTGAAACATTGAAGGATACCAGACCCCTAGAATTAGGTGAAAAAGAGTATTTAGAGCCCAAAGTAAGGTTTCATTACCATCTAATGATCAAATTGATGGTATTGGACTGTTGTGCGAGGAGCGACGATCCAGCAGTATTTCGGCATATACAGGTGGGGTTGACTATCTCTTCCTCACTCTTTAGTATTATGCGGATGTAGGATACGGGATATGATCCATGTTTAAATTCTTGTACTTAGTATCGTGCTAGGAATGTATGCCTTGGGTGGAATGATTGATATGATATCCTAATGACTAGTTACTTGCTTTCTAGTGCTAGGGTATTTTAATTAACTTGGTGTTTATTTGCTTTCTTTGCTTAGATTAACATTTTGAATAAGCATGTATGTATGTTGTGTGGAATGAAAACTATGATTGTGAAACTAAAAAACATTAAAGGTTTATTAAGAACTCCACGTACCGGGGCAATGACGGGCAATTACTGGCACATCGCATTGAGGTTCTCCGGATGTCCTAGGACGTCATCGTGGGTATCCCCAACTAGGCCAAACTGCGAGCGGTCGAGACCCTCGAATTCGGAAAGTCATGAGAATTTTTTCCTTGGTTTTAGTATCTTCTTGGGTTGTGGCCTCAGAGGTAGACTTCTGTTTTATAAAGATGTCGTGCCTGATTGTGTTCAGGACCATAATTGGGATACCGAGGGTGGTTCACTCTTTCGGTTAATTCCTAATATCATATGTTAAATTCTTGATATTAGAGTGCAACGGATGAACTGACTAAGTGTTTGAAATGCCCCTAATGATTTGAAACTGTGTGCATGTTTTGTATGCTCGTTTGTATAATGCTATTGATGTGTAGGGGAGATCCACTGGGCTTTCAAGCTCATCCCATTTTTATTTTACAGGTACTCATGAGCCTAGCGCTCAGTGAGGATGCAGACCGGAGACTAGAGGATGTATAGAGAGAAAGAGTGATATTTTTGTTAAACTATCTCTCTATTTTGTACAGTTTTTACGATGTATATTTTGGGTTTGGACTGGAGGGTCATATATCATATTTTTGTATATGTATTCACAGGACTGCTTTATCATCTTGAACATTGTTTTGTTTTGATTGATAAATTGATGATTTTTAGATATTGTATGTTAAATGGTGTTCAATGATTTAGAAAGATTTGATCTAAAAAGTGCTTCCGTTACTATTATTTGATTTCCAATATAAATATGATTTTGAGAATCCGGTGAATTTGATTTAAAATTAATTGCTTAGTGAAGCATGATTAAAAATGATTAATTAAAATTAAGAAAAATGATTTAAACCCCGTGTATAGAGGCTTGTGGAAAGATTGATGATAACTGTTGCACACCCGGTGCTTCGGCGGACCATGTGTCGAGCTTGGAGTCGCGCGACGCCCGACGACAAGGCCTCAGATTGACAGACATGATGTCCGATCTAGGGGTTGGGTTGTGACACATGTTTATACAATTTTATTCATGACCCAAATCTTTTATTGTAATTTAGAAATTTTGTATTAACAGCATGTAGAAGTGATGTTCTATTACTTGCACAAGAAAAGCAAGTATGATGAATCGATTAAGATCAAGTGTATCAATGACAGACAAATTTTTCGATCAAAAGTTGCAGTTTATTTATAGAAGATTCGAAGAAGAGAAGGATGCATCTATGTTAGGGGATGATATGGTAATTATGGAATATATGCTAGGGCACTACATGTACTGCAACACTCCATGGTCTGATGTTGACTACGTTATTTTTCCTATTAATGTTGTGGCTGCGTTCCACTGGATCCTAGGTTGCATCAACATTCACAAGGGTTGCATATATGTTTACAATTTCGTACGTACTCCTACTGTTGATGTTGGGTCAAAGGAGGCAATTCAAGCCTATTCCACCATTTTTCCTTTTAATCTCGAAATGATTGGATTTTACGATTCGAAAGTTGACCAAAAGGATAGACCTGGGAAAGAGTCATTCAAGGTGCAAGTGGTTCATAATCTATCAAAGCAAGATGAGTGTGATTGTGAAATGTTCATGTTTTATTCTGTTGAATGTTTTGCCACTGGAAAGAAAATTTCACCTGTTTTTGATGTGGTGAGCTACAGGAAAAGGGTAGTTGTTAATCTATACTTGCATGGTAGAATGAAGCAGAATGAAGGCACCAAGAGTGATGATGAAAGATCAAGTCGATTCAATGTTGACTGTAGGATCCAATCATAGTGGGTCTTAGAGAAGTGAAGAATGGAAGAACCAAGGCTATCATATCTTGCATCACAGTTTTCAAGGATAGTGTGTAATACCATTTTTGATATTTTAGATATGTATTATTTGAACACGATTATGGTTCATTAATAACAATCTCAACTATTTTTCATTTGAATTTTGTCATTTTATTTTGTCATCTGGGGCAGATTGTTTTATTTTTGAATCATCTATGAATAATGTTATTCATATGTGAACTTTGTTATACTGATTTTATTCGAAAATGATACAAGTGATCAATTATAAAGCACTGAACTCAGTTTTATACACACATTATTCTAAAGTTAAACATATTTTATTTGTTTTATATACATTTATTATCCACATGGTATACTTATGTTATACCATTATTTATGCATTATTCATGCAATTGAACGATTGAATATCAACACGCATTATTCATATAGTATACTTCGATTATACTACTATTCACTCATTATTCGTAAGGTAAATTAATCAAACGAAAAATATTAATACCTGCATTATTCGATTGTGATACCTACATTATTCCACTATTCAAGAATTATTCTCGGTTGGTTTGTTATACATACATTATTCCACTATTATTTGTGCGTTATTCATTTATATCGGTTGGATTATTCATGCTTTATTCATATGTTATACTTACGTTATACATATACTTATGCACATTCAGGCAATTAAAAGATGTTTTTTTATGCACGTATTATTCACATGGTATATCTAGATTATACTATTAATTATTCGAGCATTTTTCGTAAGGTATATTGACCAACAGAACAATTTTTATACGTGTATTATTTGATCACTATTGTTATATGTTTATAGGTGAATTATTCTATTTATCCCTACATTATACCACATTTCATGGGTTATATATACAATTATTCACGCATTATTCGATCTCTATCACTAGATATTTATATACACATTATTCAATCTTTATCTCTATATTATACTACATTTTACAAATTATATATATCATCATATACGCATTATTCGATCGTTATTGTTATATGTTTATACATGCATTATTCGATTTTTATCCCTACATTATACCACATTTCGAGGGTTATATATACAATTATTCAGACATTATTCTATCGAGACCCCTTTCTAAGCCAAGGCGGCCCGACTAGCATAGTGGCCTGACGAACCTTCTCACCAAGTCAGGTTTGCCTGACCACTGTTAAGCCCTTTCTAAATCTCATACACTTAGACGATATCAGAATAACTAAAACACTTATAAGCAAAACTAAGCATCATACAAGCGGAAGCATTTTATTACACATTTGTCTAGTCCAAAATACAAGTTTTAACCATTTACACGAGTACAAAAATAACCAATCTCCAAACAAAAGACCAAGAGAAATAGGGATAGGAATCGTTAGGGAACTAGCCGATCACTACACCTTTCCTTTTATTGACCATTGTAGAACCTGAAATAATGATAGAGTAGTGAGCCTAAAATCAATGTGGCTCAATGAGTGGAAAGATCGGCATGTCATCCATAACCAATATTCCAAAAACAATGCATATATGCATGAGCAGTAAAGATGGTATGGCATTGTAATACTTGAAATTTTAGTGACGTAATAATTGTAATACCTGAAATTTTAATGACATAATAAGAGTTGAAAATTTTTCTTGCTCTTCTCTTTGCCTCCTTCTTGGCAACCTTAGCTCTAGTTCTTATTTGCTTGAGCTATTCTAAATAGTTTGCGAAGTAGTAGCCACGAAGTGCTACAAATAATTTAGGAAGCGATCTCGAGGTAAGTTTCTTTCCTTTCTTTTAATTTATTATTTTGACATAGATGATGCTTGCTTGTTTGGTTAGCTTGATTTTTTTGCTTTTATTCTAGTTTTTTGCATTTATGTCATTCAATTATCATGTTGCATGATCAAGAGAGTATGCTCTGTAGTTGCGTCTTGTACGATCTTCTACATCAGAAATCGAAAGTCGTTTTTCCTGTTTGAGAGAATATGCTATGTAGTTGCGTCTTGTATGATCTTCTACACATAAATCAAAAATATGTGCTTCTGTTGGTTTATCATGTTATACTGTTGGAATGTTTAATTACTGTTGAAATATTTATTTACTATGCTCTTGCACACAAAAAATCAGATTAAATATGATTTCAACCACGTACCGATACGGGGACTTTCTGTGTTCCATGTAGAATTGGAACTAGCTGTTAATACTGACACCAACATGGAACGAGTTTCAAGAATGATCCCACTAGAAATGGGTTTGAGTTTCAGAATTGATCTCTCTCCCTAGATCTGGAGCATAGAGGGTATTCCCGTTCGGTCTAAATTACGACTGAATTAATATTTTGGTTGAATCAAATTAATCTCTGAAAGTGTTTGATTTGCTTGCATTGTCTGGTTGAAATAATGGATTAAATAGATGGAATGATTCACTGGACTTTTTAGCTCACCCCCTATTTTTCACACCACAGGGAATTAATCAACTTGCGAGGAGATTTACCGATTGAAAGTTTTATTTATTTCAATGTAGGGTGCATCGGCCCAAACTAAATCATGTATTTTAGCTTTGAATTTATTTTTCACTGTAATGGATTATTGTACTCGGAATTTTCGAATGAATAAATGAAGAATTTTATTTACCATGATGTCATTTGGTACATAATGCATTTGGGTCTAAGAAGAAGAAAATGTAGCACGGGCCCGTCTCTTGGGCATCCCAAGATTTTTTATCAAAAAAAGTTGAACTGTCAAATGACGTGGAAGATGGGACTTGGGAGGCGAGGTGTTACAGGCATTCGAAAGCATGACATAGTGTGAAAATAGTTATAAACAGTGCAACAGTTTCAGGAAACATCTCAAATCAATGTCAGTTAAAAAAATATCCGGTCCAGGTTAACTCAACAAACCCAACCTATGGTCATCGCTCGAATGGGTCCTAAATCAGGCGTATTGGCCACTCAAGCGGGTCGTAAGCTAGGCATACTTCACAAATACGCTAAGCCTGCGCTCGGTCCTCGAGTGCCATGACTTGAGCGGGTCAGAAGCTAGGCGCATTAATCACATGCCCTAACCCCACACTCGGACCTCGAGTCTAACCTCAATCACATCATGTACCCTAACCCCGACTCTCGACCCTCAAGCCTATGGTCTCACTACTATTGTACATCTACACATCTCGAAATCAATCAAATGTATCTAAATCATGTGAAACTATTTAAACTATGTCATTTCATACAAGTTTTATGCAAGGAATAAAAGTTACAGAAAACACCTAAATCAAACTACTTACCTCGAGTCCTGCGCACCGATGTCCCATTGACAACTGGCCTAGTCCTGCTGTAATCTCTCGAATCTGCATCAATGAAACTCAATCTCAGTTCTATCCATATAGTAGGCCAATATCTAATTTCACTGTCCCTACTCAGTTTCGATCGACCTGACTCGTTTCGATCAATCGGTCAAACCTAGTCAAATCTGGTCAACTCTGGTCAATGCGGTCATCCTAGTCACCTTAGGTCAATTTGTGCCCAAATTGGGTCAACATAGGCCAATTGGGTCAAAATTGGTTCAAAATCTCAAATCCCAACACTTAGTCAAATTTTTTGGATTTTTTGCTCTCTTACGCAAAGAGCTTACCAATTTTTCTGTAGGCAATCCGTGCGTCAAATTTGCACCAAATTTTTTAGGCTTGTTGTAGACTCCTTAAACCTTCTCTAGAATTTTAAATCATGGTTTTAGGACTTTATTTGGTAGTGTTTTTAACTGAGATTTCAGGGACTATGTGTTCTCGGATTCTATATGATAGGCAGTGACTGTTTACCTAATTTGACCCACTTATCCATATCAGATTGCTTTGAAATTCGGTAGCTATAAACTAAACATACTTAGGAATCTCTCTACCATATTTCATCTCAATCCACTGAGGTTTGGCCATTTAATTAAATCTCAGAATTTTCAGTTGAATCACAGGAACTTCTGGGTTCACACTTCCTAGTAGTAAATTTTCCAAGTTTCTTGTGATCAATCCAACTGTTGGATTTATGTAAAAATTTTCAGTTTTGATATATTCTTTCTCAAAAGTTACTAGAATTTTATTTCATGATTTTTGGACATTTTTTGCTATGATTTTTAATAGGGATATCAGGAAAGTTGAATTCTCAGACTGCATGTTTCCAGCAGTCAATTATGTATTCAATTGACCCACTAAATCAATTCAGATAGGGGTGAAATTTGGTACACTAAATCTTGACATGTCAGGTGACCCCCCACCCACCCCCCCCCCCCACTAAATTTCAACTCAAAATACCTACGTTTGGTTAGTCAACTGATCTGATACTTCTATGTCCTGAAACTGATTTCCAATTTCCAAGCTTTCTAAGTTGTTTTAAGTTCCTTAATTTCCAAGTTTTCTAACTTCTAATTTAGAGCCATTACTTGTACATGTTGCAAGCATGTAGGTCATACAACAATCTCTTATCAAGGTCCTTTCGAAACAGTATACCCATAAGGCCCAAAATCGTCTCATACACAACCTCAACATCATGACATACATAAGGAAATTTCAGAAATTTGTCTAAGTCCAAAGTTCATGTGTAACAAGGGCTTTTCAACAGCATATAAAAACTTATCTGCAAAGCCTTAAGGTTCGACCTTTATACCTCCTTGCAGCCCTTAATATAAGCTTTCAGTTGGTCTAAGTCTCTCCAAAATGGTTGCCCTTAGCCACTGGAAATGTAGGTTCAAAGTCACTCTCAAGATCACTTTCTTGCACAAACTGTTGTGACAGTTAGCAACAAGGCAACTTCAGCAACTTGTATAACATGTTTAAGGTTTTGTTTTCAATTTTATATCAGTTGTACATTCTAGTATACATGAAAAGGAAGAGAATGAGTAGTCTTACCCCCAAAATGGATCTTGGATGGGTCATGAACAAGCAGCTTGAAAATCGAATCAACACATAGCTTTTAGTTTCTGGGTTTCCATGTGTTGGATAGCATGTTTTCTCAGCTATTTTCATCTCAAATGGATAGTGTTTTGGATAGACGGATTGCATGGCCTTGTAAATGAGTCTAAAAGCTTTCCAATGAGTACAAGAACGTCTAAAACAGTGGTGGGATGAAGGAGAACGAGGACTATGAAGTCTAGTTGTTCAAACTGCTAAAATGTTGAAAGTAGATAGGTTTTGTTGCATGTTTGCAAGGTTTCCTTGCATGAAAAAAGTCTACCACATGGCCATCCATGTGGCTCGTTAGCCTTCCCACATGGAGCACAGATGGCTGGGGGTTAGAGTCCAGGTTAGCGAAGTCGCCGGACGGCCAAACCATAGGCCAAAAACCATGGATTTTCGTTGGTTTTTCTCACATTCATCGTTGGAAACCAAGAGAAAGGGGAGAAAACGGAAAGGGGGGAAAGGAGAGCAGGGCGCTAGGTCGACTGGCATGTGGGTCGGCCCAACACCCGCCCAGCTCGCCCAGGACGAGCCTGGGCAGTCCAGGCCCAGCGCTTGGGCTGCCCAGGTCCGTTGTATTTTTTTTTTTGAGGAAATTACAGAAATTACCATTATTATAGAAATACTTTCAAAAAAAAATCGGTTAACTTTGATTTTATCATTTATACCAACATATTCGTTTTATTTGCATTTATACCATATTATTAAATGACGCATTATAACTACTTTATATTCGAATAACTAACTAGGCAAAAAACATTTGTGAAATTTGTTTAGTTCGTTGCCCTAAACCTGGTGATTTGCTCTGTTCGTTTCTGATTCTTTGTTTGCAGTTCTGCATTTGTGCAAGCTTTACTGGTCTCCTTCAACATTTCTTCTCTACATTTTGTGGTTTTAGTTGTTCTTTCGACTGCGTCTTGCATCTCATTTTTTTATATTGACCTGTTCAATCGTTTTGTGCCACTTCGTTTGCTTGACAGTTCTCCAACAATGTCGAATATTATTACTTATTCAAAAAAGGTTAAAAGGACTTCAATGGATGATGAAAATCCAAGTACCATTGAACGTGCAATAGAAGCAGTCGAAACCCCAGTTGATCAAGATTTGAAAACATCTGACGAATCTTATTCAAGGAAGAGGAAAACACATGGTAAACAGCAAGGTTCCGATAAACTGAAGAAGATATTGACCACTGCCAAGGTTTGAAAATATACTGATAATATACAACATTTATACCTATGAAAATGTGTTTCAGTGATCTTTTTGAATATTGATGTTTAGTTGTTGTCTACACATTTGTAATGTTTTGATGTTTTTAGTTGTAGTTTTTGTATAGTATACATTATGTTTTGATTTTTTGAGTAGAAATTTTCATATAGTAGCAGTTTTTAGTAGCTATTTTTATATAGTAGCAATTTTTAGTATAGTGTTTTGATTTTTTGAGTAGCAGTGTCGATATAGTATACATTATGTTTTGAGTAGTAGTGTCTGTAAAGTATACATTAATGTGCATTAAACCAATTATTTATGATATTTGTTTAATGTTTATGAATAATGTTGTACGTCTTGTATTGTATATGTCTAAGTATTATTATGGTTGTTTTGAGAGAAACTTCTTATGTTGTATGCAGGAAAATGAGTATACTGTGAATCCAAAAGACTATTATTCTGCTAGAGTGAGATTTCATATACACTTAGGGGCTATTGAACTAATTAAGGAAAAGTTATCAGAAAGGCAACTTCAAAAGTTTTAAGCAACTTGTTTTGGACATTTTTTGGACATGCCACCAATAGCGTGGCAAGCTCAAGTTGTTCACAACATTCTGTTGCGTGAAGTGGTGCAATCTGCTGACAATGAGTTGTTGGTGAAGATCAATGAAGTTGTATTGAAATTTTCTGTTAATGATTTTGGCTTCATAATGGGGTTAAAATGTAAAGTTCATAGTAGGCGTTTAGTAATGGGGGCACAAGGCGCTGCTTTTAAAAAGAGATGTTTTAGTGGTGTACAAAGAATAAACAAGCAATCTATGTTGAAGGCATTTGTGTCAAAATGTTGGTGTGATGACAATGATGCCGTGAAACTTGTCATTCTCTATTTTATTCATCATTTTCTTTTTTCACATAGGATTGATAAATTCGTAAATGACATAGATTTTGAGTTGGTAGAATCAGGAGATTTTGAAAAGTATCCATGGGGTATAGATTTGTATGATTATACTTTAGATTCCTTAAAAGGTAATTTTTATGTGAATGAGAAACGGGAGGCTGTTGGGAAGTTGAAACACCCAATTATGTATAGGTTGATTGGATTTCCCTTAGCCCTTCAAGTATGGTTTTATGAGTGTTGCTCATCCACAATTGGTCATTATGCTATATGTCATGGATAAAAATGTCCATGTATAGTAAAGTGAACAGCTACTGAGCAAGCAAGTTTCAAGCAAGTTAATAAGCATTTTAGTTCGTTAGATCAAACAAAGGTGAGTTTTTAAAATAATGTAATTCTATCATGTTTTTAATTAATTTTTGTTTTATGTTTCTTAATCGATCATTAACTTTCTAACTTTCATAATGCAGCTGCGACATATGGTACCTACTGAGGAAGAGTTATTGAAACCATACATGGAGGGACTTTCTGTAAATGTCAAAGAGGTGGATTATCACGCGAATGATGATGATGACTTTTGTGATCCACCTTCCTCTAAAGTTTCCTCTTTTCCTTCATCTTCAAAGATTCATTCTAGCAAATCTAATA
>JAJIYU010012264.1:0-14655 GCA_030144865.1 Tinospora cordifolia | reverse complement strand
AAATTTCTGGTTTTAAATCTGGTTGTGTTGTGAATCAAATTTCCTGTTGTGTGTTTGAATACTTTGATTTGGTGAAAACGAAGAAGGTAGAAAGAAGCAACTGCTTGAAAGATTGCATTTTCTAGTTTCATGGTGATTTGGGATAATTGCCTCTTTTTGTTGTTTACGTTTTCAGAGCCTTCTTCATCATCACCAGAGCAACACTGTTCTACCTCTTTGCTAGGAGACCGGTGGTGAGGCACAGAGTGGTCTTCTTGGCTGGTAATATATTATATACGCATAATATACATATTATATACAAATAATATACCGATAATATACTATATATGTATAATATATATATTGTATACGAATAATATACAAAAAATATACATATAATATATGAATATGTGAATAATATACAAATAATATACGAATAATATACAGACTATCGCCGGAGTGACGCTCGTCGGCCGGAGTGATGTTCGCCGGCCGGAGTGACGCTCGTCGGCCGAAGTGATGTTCACCGGACGGAGTGATGTTCGCCGGCCGGAGTGATGTTCGCCGGCTGGAGTCGGCCGGAGTGATGTTCGTCGACCGGAGTGATGCTCGCTGGCCGGAGTGATACTATTTTGCCTTTTTGTTATTTTTGTAATTAATATTTAATATTTGTATAAAGTTAAAATACTTAGTATTATTGTAATATATTTTAAAATATTGTATAGTAATGTAAAAAGCCCTAAAATAATTAATCCGTGTTTAAGATAGTCACAAAAATGATTACTATTATCATTATTGTTATTATTATCAGAAATTCATAGGTAACAATCCAACTGTAGCCATCAAAAATATCAATCCAACCAAAACAAAAGAACAGCCCCCCCGGCCCCGCCCTCTCTCTCTTCAACCTCAAAATCTTATCATCTTCTCTGTTCAATGCTGCATCAGTAGCTTCAACTCACTCACTCTTCACCACTTCCACTGCCACTTCTTCTTCATCATCCTCTTCTTCTTTTCATCTCCATTGAACACTGAACCATAACACCATAAAACGACCGTTGATGGCTTTCCCGGTCTCCTCAGCAAAAGTGTCAGAAATGCCACTCTGTAATTCACTTCCTCTACGCTCTTCTCATTCTTATTCTTCTCTCAATCGCTTCTTCTCCTCTCAAACCCTCTCATTCTCTCTTCTCAGACCCTTCTCCTCATCCTCCTCTTCTTCTTCTTTTTCCAATTCATCTTCATCTACAAATGCGCGTATTACCCAACAAAAGGGCGGCCGTTCGTCCAATCTCCTCAGAAACCCTCGAAAAAGAAGCTCCGAACCCGCTTCCAAATCGAGGGCTCCTTCCGCTCCCTGGCTTAACAAATGGGCATCAGTGGAAAACGAAGATCAGCGAGTCTTTGATTCCCAGAAGAAGCAAGACAGAGTAGAGGAGGATCGTGCAGAGAGTCGCTACTTTGATGGTGATAAAGGGAGAAGTGCAATTGAAAGAATTGTTTTTAGGTTAAGGAATTTGGGAATTGGGTCTGAAGAAGAAGAAGGAGAAGAAGATGCTGTTGATGATCATGACAATGGTGATGGGGGTAATTCAGGATTGAATTGCACAGGGGAGGAGAAGTTGGGTGATTTGTTGCAACGGAAGTGGAGTCGTCCGGATTCTGTTATTTTGGATTATGATGATGATGGTGATAGAATGGTATTGCCGTGGGAGAGGGAGGAAAATGAGAGGGAAGAAGAGGAGGAGGGGAGGGGGTTGAGGAAGAAGCGAGTGAAGGCGCCTTCCTTGGCCGAGCTGACATTAGAGGATGCAGAGCTGAGGAGGTTGAGAACACTTGGAATGACACTTCGAGAGCGGATTAATATACCGAAAGCGGGTGTTACTCAGGTTATTCTTGAGAAAATTCATGATAAGTGGAGGAAGGCTGAGTTGGTGAGGCTCAAGTTTCATGAGACCCTTGCACATGACATGAAGAAAGCGCATCAGATTGTTGAGGTTGGTGTGTAATTTGATGACTTACATATTGAAATCAAACTGCTTTACTGCTGACGCTCACTGCCTTCTGTGACTTTTATTAAATAGAATTTGAGCTGCTGCATTTACTGGTTTTGCTGAATTTTGTGAATTGTTCTTGAAAGAATATCGTCATAATTCACCCAATAAAATTTTCTCAAGCAATGAACATTGTAAAGTTAACTATGTATCTAGCTATGGATCTTACATCAAGTGTGCCCTTTTGTTTTGCCCTTTTACATCCTTCAACTTGCATTATTACACTATATATATATGTTTTTTTTTTTTTTTGGAAACAGAAACTATTATATTAATACTAAAAAAATACAGATATATGATGCCTGATGAGATATCAAGATATAACCATTAACCCTTAGCAATCAACAAATAGATTCTTATGGCCTCCCTTCTCCCCTCTGACTTAGAGCTGTAAAAGGAAAAAAAAAAAAATCTAACGTCTATCTCAATGTGAATTTCTCTTAATAACGCTCCTTAAGGTAATAGAAAGTTTGATTGGTGTGCTTGCTTTCTAGAAACACAAGCTATAGTTGGACGACACCATAGCCCAAGACATTACCCTTTGTGATGCCCTGACGGAATAATATGAACCATGAAAGGTTTCACAGAATGCTGATCACCCACTGGTTCATCACCCATCCTAACTGGGAAGTAAGTACATCACAAATCCCAAACTTTTGTAGTAAAGGGGCACTCAACAGAAATGTGACAAAGAACCCCAATGGTGCTTACAAAGGAAGCAAACATGGGGGACAAATAACATTTTGGATATTTGAATTGCAAAACACGCCCACGTTTACCTCAGCATGATCATCCATGTAGCCAAGAAATTTAACTTTTGATGGGACTTTCATTTGTACTGGACGCAATGGGGAAAGGAATTAAGGGCAAGGTTATCTAAAATTGTTTAAGGAAGGATTTAGACGAGATAACGCTGTAGGTGTCCCAAGGCCACAAAATTCTAACATCTTCTTGAATACAATTCTTTAGCAAATTTAAAATTGTCTAAGAGTTGAGATCATTTTGAAGACTTGTGTTAAGGCTAATATGAAGGTCCCACCCCAAAGAATCCCACCTAAAAGTTGCTAGGGGTTGACTATGCAAGGATGACCTATTATGCAACGATGCACCAAGTATCTTCCCAGAAGTGAATTGTGTCATCTCCACCTAGTTTTAGGCAGGTCAAAGGGATGTATAATGGGTAAATGGAAGAAATGAATTTCCAAGGGCCTCAAAATGTGGTTCAACTAATATTGTTGGCATCCTTATGTTTGACCACCAAACCACGACAATGCCCTCCAAAGCTTATCACTTTCCCTGTGGAATCTCCATAACCACTTTCCAACTAGGGCCTTATTTCTATTAATAAAATTTCTAATACCCAAAAAACCTAGCTCAACCTGTCTTATCGTGCATCTGATTGTGCCTTCCCACAAGAACTCTGGCATCAACTTCTCAGCTTTAGCAGCCACCCAATTGGAATTTTAAATATTGAATGATAATAAAGTTGGAAGAGCATCGATAACTGATTTGAACAATGTGAGACGACCACCTTTAGATAAGAAACTTCTCTCCCAGCTATCCAAATGCCTAGCAACCTTTTGACAAGACTGTTTCGCAAAAGACTATGCCAACAGATTCCCTCTAAGTGGCATACCCAAATACTTTAAGGTCCATGAATTCTTCATGACCGCACCTTACTAGCAATATACTCAGTCCACCGAGATCCCTCCAAGTATACTTTTGACCCAATTGATAACCATCCCAGAGATCCAACAAAAGCTTTGAACCACCCTAAATATGTTTGAGGGCAATTATCCTTCATGGAAGGTGCTATGATTGGTGGCTTGTTGATCATTATGGAAATAGGGATGATTGGATATTTGATGGTGTGTTGGTGTCGGCTACTAAAGTTTGGAAGCTATTTCTACTTTTAACTTCTTTTTCAGTGGCAAATAGTGATTTGTTGATAACATATGTTTCAGGGGATTGGCTTTGAGATTGAGGAAATTTTGTGTAATTGTCAGGCTGGAGCCAAAATACATTCATACTAAATCTTTTCTGTGTTACATATATATATGTATACGTATATACATATACATATACATATAAATACATACATACATACATACATACATATATATATATATTCAACGAACATACTGAAGAAATTGATGATAGAGGAATCAGAATAAGCACAATGACACAAACAAAGTTAAATGAGAAAGAACTACTTGCAGTCATGGTATAAAAATTAGACGAATTTCGTCGAAATTAGCCGAATTAATTAGGTAATTTGAACAATCGAAACGAAGTTCACTTGTAATTATAAAATTACAAAATTTTGTCGAAATCTTTGAAAAAATCGGCAAAGTTCATTTAAAATCGAAATTTTGAAGATTTTTGTGAAAAAAATGTATAAAAGTAGTAAGAAAGAGTATTTTTATGAAAGAATTTATGTAGTGCAAAAAGATTCTTCTGTATAATTATAAAGATTATACAAAAAATTATTATCTATAAATGAAAAAAATTTAAGGCGAGATATGTGTAATTGAAGAGTGACTATCCAAGAGAAAGAAGCATGAGTTGTAACCTGAAGAAGAGATGATAGAGAGAAGAGAGAGAAGTGAAAAATAAGTTAAATACCTAAGAGAAGAACGATAAATGAAAATCAGGGTTTATATTAGAGTTTGACAATAATTTTTTTTTATTTTTTCTTTTTTGTAATAGTTTTAAGTTAATATGCGTGATGTGCATTAAGAATTATTAATGTTAACATATATATAGTCGGAACCATTATATGTATAATTTTATATGTATAATGTATTTATTATATTTGTTTTCGACATTTTTAATAGAAATTGTGCATATTTTAACATTTATATAATAATTTTTTTGAATTTTTCTACGTTGGTAAATTTTACAAGAATTCTCTCGAATTTCTCAAACTCTTCGAATTAATTTGAATTTTCAAATGTCGAGGTTTGGGGCTAAGTCGAATTTTCATTCCTTGCTTGCAATGTCAAAGAAGATCTTAAGTGAGCAATGGAGGAAGCTGATTCATGGAGTCAACCTTGCATGGTAATAAATTGATTCAGTCTCGGAAATCTTGCAAAGATTTTTCGATTTGAGATTAGCATGAAGTAACTTTTGTTGTCAAATTATTAAATTCCAGCCTCTCACCTGTAGTCATTGTCTATTTTGGGAGAATTTGAGGGAGAAAGCGTGGGGGAAATCTCCTTTACTAGTGTATTTTTTGGTTACAATATTCTCATTCACTAGCACTTCTTTTAGTTGCAAATGGGAAGTTCTTGATTGTTTTCATGATTAATGTTTGGATAAGAGGGTGGGGAAATTTAGTATGGCCTCTAATGAGTAAGGGGGTATCTTCATTTGTTAAAGGGTGTAATCAATTATCTATGTATATATTAATACTATCTAGTGTCTTCTCATAAAACATTGTCTAATTCTTTAGGTGAATATTTTTGCCTAGTACTTTTGGTGGCTTATAAAAATATTACTCAAATTCTTCCATTCTTTTCTTCCTTGTCCTGTTTGTGTTTTATATGTGGCAATATGAAATAATTGTATTGTTAGCTAAAGTCAACTAAACATGAGCCTTATGTTTTAAAGTAACACTTGAGGTATATCTGATCTTGTTTTGCCTCAGCAAATGATGGTGACTTTTCATGCTTTCATTGTTAATTTCTTCTTGTGATGATCAGCGTCGGACAGGGGGCTTAGTCATATGGAAGTCGGGTAGTGTAATGGTGGTATATCGAGGTAGCAACTATGAAAGGCCTTCCTTGAGAACTCAATCTGTTGATATGCCGGTTGATGGCCCTTTCGTGCCACATATGTCCAGTGCTAATGATTTGGTTGTAGAGGATGAAAAAAGCTCTAGTTCAACTTCTGAAAAGAGTCAGCCAACAATTAAGAATCTAACTCCTATGGAGAACATGACTGAAGAAGAAGTTGAATTTAACAGCCTACTTGATGGATTAGGTCCTCGCTTTGTTGATTGGTGGGGCACTGGGTTGTTGCCAGTAGATGCAGATTTGCTTCCTCCATTTGTCCCGGGTTATAAAACACCTTTTAGACTTCTTCCCACTGGAATGCGGTCACATTTGACAAATGCAGAGATGACCAATTTACGAAAACTTTCCAAGTCACTTCCTTGCCATTTTGCGCTTGGTATTGCTTATTTATTTATTTATTTATTTATCTTTTATTGATTGTTAAAAAAGGCCTTTTTTTTTCTCTGTTGGATAAGGAAAGAAGAAAATTGAGCCTAATTCCAAGCCACTAGGTCTAGAAATAATATTGCTAGCGAACCCCATGTCTCATAAATTGTCTCACATTTATGAGACATGAAAAGTTAGCTTGTAATAGACTTAGGGTCAACTCAAGCACATTGGGCTTGGTTGTGGCTGCCATGCAATCCTAGCTAATAACTTGAGGTTCGTTTTATTTTGTCCAGATTTTATTTAATTCTCCCGTTTCTAGCACCTTACAACTTTGTTATCTTCTCCTTGATGAAGGTAGAAATAGAAATCATCAGGGGTTGGCATCTGCCATTGTAAAGCTCTGGGAGAAAAGTTTAGTCGTCAAGATTGCTGTTAAACGGGGAATTCAAAATACAAATAACAAGCTCATGGCTGAGGAGATAAAGGTCAGATGTTCCTCTTAACAAAATAGTTTATTATTGGCTTGATCACATGACAGATATCATGTTATCTCAATCGTTATTTTATTGCTTATGATGTATGTGTACTTGCCTAGTTCATCACTGGTGGACTCTTATTCATCTCTTCTTTGTTTGAGAAACTTAATTTAGCACATCTCATGTAGTGTACAACTTTGCACTAACTTTAACTATCTTTTTAACTTTCATATCAAAAAGGAAAAAAAAAACAAAAAACTATCTTTTTAACTTTTGAGATACACTTCTTTTATGGAAAAACACTGTAGTTCAAACAAATACATTTTTGCGATTAATGTTGTGTTGAAATATGATATGTTTAACAACATTATCCAACTGCCAAATGTACAAACAATGAGAGTCCGACTCAAACTTAAAGATCTTCCATTACTTTTTGCCTCTGTTGATGCAAAAGCAGTTATTGCGGGCATTATAAAGGCTTGAAATAGAATTAATATTAGGAAACATAGACGTTGAGGAATCATTCCCTCATCAAATCCTCCAAAATTGGATGAGGTTGCCATTGTGAAGTCTAAGTTTGGTGAAAGAGGAAAAAAGTGGGTAAATTAAATGTGATGGATAAACTTCCAAGGACAATGAATGTGGGCCTTGGACAGAGGCTGGCATCCCTACCTTTCTCAAGAAAGTTGTGTTTGCTTTTGACAACCTTCAACCAAAGAGCATCTTTTTCCGTGGTAAACGTCCATAAACATTTCTTGTAAGGGCTTTGTTTCAATTGATCATATCATCAATAGCTAGTTCATAGTGATCAAGGCATTTTTTTTAACCAGCTCCCATGTTATTAGAAGTGATCCTTTAGATTTTTCTTGACCTTCCCAAAGAAAATTCCTCATTAGGTGCTCAATGATTGTAAATACAGCTTTGGGGATTTCTTCGAGGACCAATCTCAAAAGAGAAACTCTTCCACCCTTGGATAGGATAAGGACTTTGCCTTCATTGATCATCTCATCAACGACTAGTCTGTAGTGACTAAGGTCCTTTTTAATCAGTTCCTAAGCAATTGACGCGATCCTAAGATTTGTCTTGACCTTTCAAAGAAAATTCCTCATTAGCTGCTCAATGGTTATGACTACAGCTTTGGGAAGCTGACAAACTGACATGAAATGTGGAGATTGCTTCAAGGACCAATCTCAAAAGAATAGCTCTTCCACCCTTAGATAAAAATCCTTTTTTCCAGCCTCAATTCTTTTCAAGCTTGTGTGAATTATTGGTTCCCGAAAACATGCAACGTCATCCTCATCAATGTTGACTCTGGCAATTTCTCTTGGAGATATTGATCATTCAGCGGAGGTAGAAAACAAGATCTCCTTATTATCATCTTCACGTTCTCCAAGCTCATGCCATCATTCTCCACAAAGAAGATGCAGTAGTTAGCAAACTAGAAACGTGAAATTAGACTTGCTTCCCATTCATTAACCCTTTCTCCTTTGCTTTATGTGTAACGTGATCCAAAAGGTCCGCCACCTAAGTATTAAGAAAAGGGAATAATGGGTCACTTTGCCTCATGTCATTGGAACTATATAACTTCTTGCTTGACCTTCGTAAATATAAACTGAAGAAGTCACTAATGACTGGCATCCATGAGTTCATGTTCTCCAGCACCAGCCAAATCCTTTATTTTTCCATTAGGGTATTGACGGGGTGGTTGAGAGAAGGGGGGCATGACTAAGGAAGATCATGGTTCAATTTTCCAAGCTTTCCCTTGAGCTTCTCTAAATTTCTCAAGGAGGATAGTCTTGTAGTCCGCCTCAAGTCTGTTGGGTCTTGACCTTGTGTTTAGATCATAAGGGAAGGATACCACTGTCCCTAAAAAAATGCCTCATCTGAGTTGTAACCTTTTGCAAAATTATATCACTATGAATCACATATAAATATTATTTTTTTGGAGCATTTGTATCCTTAATATTTTATTAGATTTCTATTATAAAGTTCAAGATCTTTTTTTAGTTTGTAATTTATTTTATTAAATCTGATCATTGAATTTCAATTTTTAACATAAAAGTTTGAAGTTAAAATAGTAGTATATGAATATAATACAGCATTACAACACACAATTGAAGAGTTCATAAGATTTATAGCTTGCAGCTTTCCAAATAACACAACAATTGGATGAAAACACTCTTCGATTCTCACTTAGGATCTGAATTGCTAGGGGGTGAACGGATACACAATTCACACGATTCACAATCAGAATTGTGATTCTGACTACCATGATCTATGCACGAGCACTGTTCCATTAAGATATTCCACCTAATGCCCTCAATGCCCTAGGAAGGTGAATTTTCAGACTTCAAAGTTTGTTGAAATGGTAATACTCTCATTGTTGATTGCCTTCTCATTTTCCAAGAGTGAGCCCTCCTCTTTCTCCATTTGGCCAAAAGGATCCTGCTTTACTAACACGAGACAAGACCAATGAACACATTGTTTTTGGCTTAATAATAATTTTGAAATCATTCTTACTTCAGTCTCCTGCTTGAGATAGGCAATATAGCATCCTATTTTCCACGTGTGAGGTCCTATAGTCGTACCTTGTGAATAAGTGTATCAAAGAGTTCTTTATGATATTTGGTAGTGATGAATGAATGTTGATGTTGTCATTATCGTACTCACTATATGTAGCTTTTTGCTATCTTTGCTGAGGGTAGTATGGTTCCATGGAGTAGTTAAGAAATAGAGAGCTGTTGTTCATTCAAATGTGAATTGTCGATGTTAGCAAACAATTCAATCTACGATATGTAGGGCGTGCCCTGATGTTGGTCCAAGTGAATCTATAATTTATTAGTGTTGGGTCCTGTAGTTGTACCTTGTGAATAAGTGTATTGAAGGGTCCTTTATGGTATTTGGTAGTGATGAATGATTGTTGATGTTGTCATTATGGTACTCACTATATTCAACTTTTTGTTATCTTTGTTGAAGGTAACATAGATCCATGGAGTAGTAAGACATAGAGAGCTGTTGTTCATTCAAATGTGGATGTTGGATATAGAAATCTGACTAACACTATGCCGAACTAATATAGGTTCATTGCCATTTCCTGGAGATGGCACTTGTGTTCCCTTTTTCATTTTGCAATATATTGTGATGCTCAAAGTTGCAATATTTCCTGCCAATATTCTGTGAGTTTAATGAATTGAGAACTATGTCGATTACCAGTTTATCACTTTATTTGTCATCTGCTAAACACCAAGCAGTGTTGCAAGTTCTTTTTTCTGAGGATTAAATTTGTGATGTAGCCATATCTTCGATTGTAGTTCATTTTTTATAATGACCTCTTTCAGGAGAGCTTTTCAAAAGCATTTTTTCAAGAAGTTGTTGGCAAAAAAATGCTTTTGGGGGGAAAAAAAGAAAAACTTCTTTTAAGCGCAGAAAATTGCAGAAAAAACTTGTTGGAACAACACTTTTGGGAAAAGCTGGGGACATCCAACTTCTTTTAAAAACAGAAAATGACTTTTTCTGTTGCAGTTTAGCTAGAAGCAACTTACCAAACATATACATAAATGCTTTTGTAGCAAAACTGATTTGGAAATGCTCTCCCAACCAGGGCCAATTGGTTCCTAGCTTGGAATCTTTAATTTATGCTATTGCTCTGGAGAGGAGTTAGAATAGTTTTCAATAGTGCTTATTATGAAACAGGAGAGTTCAGAGTCCATTGGATGTGTGTAGACATTAGAGGTATTTTAGTCTTCCCAGTTTTCTTACACTTGTGACGAATATGAATAGAAAATGTTGAGGTGGTTGGTTCCCACATTCAAATATCTTTTTTTCTTTGCTTCATTTAATATCATTAAATCTTCAACTTTAAACTAGAAAAGTTAGGTATGAGCCAATTATATATATCTAAGGGTTAGATGGTAGTTAGCCTACACTGTTAGTGATTGCTTAAATTTGATGTATTATGACCCATTTATCTGTTCTCAAAGGCACAAACTATATCAGAACACACTCTTATTTCCATAGGCACAACGCTTAGATAAAAGAATTGGATTAAAGTTGATGTGCATGAGATTTGAAAAAGAACAATTACGAAATTGTTGGGAACAATGAAGTGGTTTGAGGCTTTGAGCCAACACAGATCCCCGGTCAACTTGAATGGTGGTTGGGATGTGTTGTGGGGCTTGAAGCACTTGGTTTAATTGGAGTCAAAAGAGAGAGGATGGTGTGAGCGTCAAGCTAGAAAGAAAATCTGTTAACTGTCAGAAATACATACGGGTGAATGGCAAGTCTTCATCCATAGTTGCTATGGCCCCAAATCAAACAGTTTTAGAGTTTTTGGACAAGAGTATAGCATTTTGGTTTTGTTCTATCAGAGTATGTTACATCCTTGTTCTCAAATAAATTTGAATCAGATTGTCCAGGGGCTTGATAATTGGGCTTCAACTTGGGGAATTGTAAGATTCACAATGCAGATGTGAATTGCATAATTGAATATGTTATTATCATATGGGAATTAGGAAATAGTGCATCTATAACCTTTTTTTAATTTTTTTCAAAGAAACTAGAATAGAATATATATTAATAGCTGGAACACCCCTTGCTAGATGTGGTATCTAAGCAAAGGAGCATCAAATTGCAGAGTTTGCAGTATATTATCCCAATTACATAACCATTGCCTAAAATTGGACCCCCCAGCTATCCTTGTCATTGATACCCATGTAGTAAATAAAATTTGGGTCTGCTCCCACACAAACTCCATAGGTTGATGCTGATTCCTGAAAATTCTTGCATTTCTTTTTTCCCAAATGCTAACTGCAAACATAATAGTGCTGATAGGCTTGGCTATTTTGACTTCCAACTGTTCTAGATTGAATGAAGAATCTTGCACTGTCCAAAGAGGCAATGAGTGCCTTCAGCAGCTTCCCTACATAGACAATGAAAAATGGACATGATGTGTCATTAGACAACTTTCTCTATATAACTTCTGCACAATTTCATTTTTTTTTAGGTAGATTCACCAGGCTGAGATCTTTGCTTTAGTTGGGGCTAAGGTTGTCCATATGAATGTTGAGCTTGCAAGAAGGTGCTGAGTGTAGCTGACAGAGAGAATTCAATAGAAAGATTTGGTTGACAAGGTGTTCTGAGAGTCTCTTATGCAAATCAGCCTATCCTTTGTATTGGAGGGTTAGAACTGATTGTATGAGGCTTGCTACTTCTCTCGTATTGCTTCCGGTGAGGGTTGGAACTGCATTTATAGCTTATTGATGATTCAAACCAATTCAATAAATGAATTAGATTAATTCAATGTGATTCAATTAATGAGTCAAGCTGATTTGATTTGATTTACTAGTGATTACATTGTCAACTAGCTCTGGTTTCGCTTCCAATTCAGATTGATTTGCTTGTGAATCACCGGTATAGCAATTTAGTAGTCAGATTCAAATCATTTTGTGATTAATGGATTTGTCAATTGTACAAATCACCAATTCATATTGCAGTGCTTTCCATTTTATGCATTTATTTTCTGATTTATGTCTAACGATGTGATATTATTAAAATTTACTTCTAACCTTTAGTAAATTTTTTGACAAGCATGGCAGATAATACTTAGTTCATGTAGCCGGTTATGATTATATATGCAGACATTATTTTGTCTACACGTGTGTGTAATCAAGCTGGTTGATTTTAAATGTGCTATTATTATCCAGAAATTAACAGGTGGTACTTTGCTGCTGCGGAACAAATATTACATCATTATATACCGTGGAAAGGATTTCCTGCCTACGAGTGTGGCTGCTGCTTTGACTGAACGACAGGAGTTGACAAAAAAGATTCAAGATGTGGAAGAGGAAGTGCGGAGTGGAGCAGTTGGTACTGCTACTGGGGAGGAGTTTGAAGGGGACGCAGCTGCTGGTACCCTGGCTGAATTTCTTGAGGCACAAGCCAGATGGGGAAGAGATATTTCTGCCGAGGAACATCAGAATATGCAGGAAGAGGTTTCCAGGGCCAGGAATGCAAGAATAGCCAGGAAGATTGAACGTAAATTGGAAATTGTAAGTATCAGTTATGTGCAGCAAAAACCAGAGTTCGATTATTTTATGAATGTTGTTATAATCTAGTCTATATTGCATTTCAAGGAACAATTAGGTAAACTGATTTCAGTTCTTCATTAGATAAAGAGAAATTCATTAGCTTATTATCATGGCTTAAACTCAAGATATTCAATTACCTGTATACTTTTTATATACTGGGTGGAACTGAAATTTATATTTGGAAAATACGCTGTTTTTCCCTCCTCTTCCCTTTCAATTGAGATAAAAAAAATATCTCTTAGAGTAGGTTGAAATTTTTGTCCTTTTTTATTCTTATTCAAGGGTATCTGGAATCTTTGAGTCACCCAATTAATCCCCCCTGAGGTGTGTGCAAATTGTCATATCCTTGCACCCCAGATACTTGATAGAAGTGACCTGCTTAGGAAGGAGTGAGGAATGCGGTTGTTATTGTAGAGTGTGTGGGACCCTCTTTTGACTACTTTCAATTGAGTTGAAGCTTGCTGTTTTGCTTTGGATCTTGTTGATGTGTTTAGGTCTTAAATTTAATCTCATGCACAATATATATTTGCTGTGACTGTAGTCCTATTTTACTGATCTGCTGTACAGATTTAACTTTTATTTATTTTATTTTTATTTTTAGAGAGTTTCCATGTTCAGCTTGATTTGATGTATTGGTTGCTGATGCAAATAGGCTCAAGCCAAAAAGCTACGTGCAGAAAAACTTTTAGCAAAGATTGAAGCATCTATGGTTCCAGTTGGTCCTTCTGATGACCAAGAAACTATAACTGATGAAGAACGTTTCATGTTCCGCAGAGTTGGCTTGAGGATGAAGGCATATTTACCTCTTGGTGAGTGCCACTTTGTTATTGTGGCCTTATTCTCGGCCATAGATTTTAATTTCCTTGTTTGATTTATGTGGCAGGCATCCGTGGTGTTTTTGACGGTGTCATTGAGAATATGCATTTGCACTGGAAGCATAGAGAATTAGTGAAGTTAATTTCAAAGCAAAAGACCCTCTCCTTTGTGGAAGATACAGCGCGATTGTTGGAGTATGAGAGCGGAGGAATCTTGGTTGCCATTGAAAGAGTTCCCAAGGGTTATGCTCTTATTTATTATCGGGGAAAGAATTATCAGCGACCCATTAGCATTAGGCCTAGGAATCTTTTAACTAAAGCAAAAGCATTAAAACGCTCTGTTGCCATGCAGCGTCATGAGGTTAAATATATATTTCTTTTGCATAATCTTTTTCTTTTGTAGTATGCATGAAAAATGGAGCCTAACTTAAAGGAGTTTCAATGTTTTTTTTTTTGTTTAGTTATTTAAATGAAGTCTTTTCATAGATGCCATTATTCATTAATTGTTAAATTTATGTTTTGCATATTGCTTTGAACATGCAGGCCCTGAGTCAGCACATATCTGAATTGGAGAGAACCATAGAAGGCATGAAATCAGAATTTGTATGTGGAAATTTCTTGTTTCTCTATATATGCTTCCCTGAATATGATATGATAGTTTTTTAACATTGTAAAATTATACTTATATAGTTTTCTTGGTCGAAATGATCATTCTTTTGATTCATATATTTTCGTAGACTTACTTGAGGGTTTGCTTATGAAATATTCTCAGGGTGATTCCAAATATGAAGAGGTTGGAAATAATTGTTTCTCTGAAGAAGGGACCCAATTTGATTATGACTCTGAGTACACTCAAGTGAGATGCAAAATTATTATGATTATATGATATTTTATGCTTAAGGAAACTATATTAATGCCAGTGGTTTCAATATGCAGAGTGAAGATGATCAATGCAGTGAATCTAATTCTGATGATGATGATGATGATGATGATGATTGGGAAGTGTGAATAATCCAGGTTTTAAAGTTCGAATTTTGATCTATATTTTGACAAAGGGAGTTGAACCCATCTATAGAGAT
>JAJIYU010012263.1:0-14663 GCA_030144865.1 Tinospora cordifolia | reverse complement strand
TCCATGAACTTGAAGGCTAATGAAAAACAAAAATAAAAGAAATGAAGAATGGAAAAATGAAAAGTGGGAAAAGCTCCAATGTGATCAAGGGAGAAAATGAAAAATGAGATGTTCCTCAAGTGTAAATTTAAGGGGTTTATATAGATATTCCAAGGAGATGATGGACCAATATGAAATGGTCTAAAGGTGATGTGGATGAATGGTACAAGTAGTTCATGCTTTACTTACCTTTCTTGTGTAAGATGGTGAGAAATTCAAATGAAGGGTATTATATGACTATTGTAACACCGCAAGGTTTTCAAACGCACACAACTCAAAAATACATTTTTAAAAATTATGAATAAATATAAAAATGTGTGAAAACATGTTTTAAATGACTATTATATAGTCTGGTATGAAAATAAAATAAATCAGGGTGTTGGATAATGGGAAATACATTGGAAAACATGGAAAAAACATGATGCCACATTGGTGACCGCAGTCACTAAAGGATGACCGCGGTTTTCAGTGAAAAATTCAGGGAAAAGCTAGGTCACCGTGGTGACCGCGGTCCATAAAGTGCCGACCGCAATCATTGCGCGAAATTTAAACAGTTTTGAGCCCTAAATTCGTCATTTCACGCACAAAATCTCCCGAGTTGATCCGGAGTTTCAGAGAGACGATCCAGAGCTAATTCAAGGAGGAGCTAAAGGTCTAAGGTACGAATCTGAACCTTTAAATCATTTAAGTTTCAATTCTATCGATTCATTCAGATTCCATATCAAAAACTGGGGTTTTGAGGGTTTTGATTGTATAAAATGATTCGGAACCCTATGAGCTCGGATCTTCCTTCTAAACTGACAGTTTATTGATTTAGAACTGAATTCTGGAAGTTTTGACTGTTCATTTGCAGTTTTAGACGAACCCAGAGGAAATTTGCCTATCTGGAGGATTTTTGGAAGGTGCAAATCGCTTGATAGGTAATAAAACCCAACCTATTCCTCTTTTGAAGTTGTAGTCAGTTCTAAATGTGTTCTATTCTTAATTTGGAACGCGTTGACTATAATTTCATATTTTTGTATGAAAAAATGAAAATTTGGATTTTATGGATTTTTGTTGAAGAGGGATTTTTGAGGATTTGGACTGAATGAAGAGGTTTAATCATTTCAGACTATGGATTTCGAGCGTGATCTTCATGAGTAGGCGCAAGGGTCGTTCCTTGTTATCAGGTGGGCGGGATTCTCTTGCTCACTAGTATTATGTAGGCTTGAGGTTCAAGGCATGATGTTTGTGTAGCTTAGGATGTTAGATGCATGCTAGGGTGTGTATATTTTGTTGGATGCCTTGAGTGATGGTTGAGCATAATGTCTGGTTATATGCTTTCAGTATTTGCTTGAATGTGCAACATAATGTCTGGTTATTTATGTCATCTGTTACATGATTTAGATATCCTAATTGATGATTGGGTATGGAATGAAATCTGTTGAAACTAAAGAAGATTAAATTAAGATTTAAAATCAACGTACCAGGGCGATGATAAGTATTTGTCGACAACTCGTGGACGTGGTCGTATTTGTCGCACAACTTCCTCCAGATCCCATCGTTGGTGTTCTTAAGAAGCCTCCTTCGAGGGCTGAGAGTTTCCTCGGACGGGCGAACATTGGTTGTACACCATTGCGCCTATTCTTGGACGATGTGACAGGTCGTGAACGGTATCGTAGCTCGAGGCGGTACCGGCTAGGATCGATTTCTTGTCACCAGAAGAACACCGGGAGTATGGCTCTCTCGTTCTTAGGATACAATAAAACAAAAAACTGTTTGAAACGATTAATGTAATGAAAGTGTGTGCATGTTTTGGATTTCTGGTTTATATAATGCTAGTTATGTGTAGAGATGATCCACTGGGCTCTCGAGCTCACCCCATTATCTTTTACAGGTACTCGCGGAAGTGGAGTACCCTAGTTGACCGTTGATTCAGGGTTGGTTTGGTGATCTTGCTGGGAGATCACTGTTGGACATGTTTTTTTTAGTTTTGTTTTAATTTCACTAATCATGTATATATTTTGAACAAGCCGTGTGGCCAAATACTTATAATTGAGACTGTTGTATATTTTAGAAATGTTGTTGGGACTTTGGCTCTGTGAGCCTATTTTTTATCACAATTTTGAGATGATTTTTGCGATGTTACTTTCAAAGATCATTATCATGTATATGATAGTGTTACTTGAGCCCTGATAGATGGGTTGATGTTTTGATGGTTTCCGCTACTGAGATTTGCTTTCCATTGTAGATATTTACTGTGGAAAATCCGGTGAAGTATTTAAAACTATTTTCTGAATTATGATATTCATCGATAAACATAGTAGCATGTTTATCAAGATTAATATAGTTTTCTCATTTGATGAAAATTGATACTTGGGTTTAGTGAGTGGAAGGGAGGTTGACAACCCCGAGTTTTCGGCGAATCAGATCCACAGAGAGATGAAAAGTCCTGCGTACACAGCAGAGTAGCTAAAGGGAGTGCTAGTAGATGCGCTGGCCCCACATGACGCATGCATGAGGACTTGGGTTCCGGTCCGGGGGTTCGGGAGTGTCACAACTATGCATAGTAACAAGCATGGGGAAGGGTGACCAATGTAAGTGAAAGACAATGATGGTGTGTAAGAGGGACTCTCTCTAATGATGATTATGTGAAAGAGAAATAAGATGGGCTAAGACTAAGTTAAAAGGAAAAATGTATCATGTGAGTTCTTGGGAATGCTACTTGACTAGTCACTATCAACATTGGTTCTCTCATAAGTTTAAACTTATCCATTAGATTATTCTCGGGATCCACAACAAGGAAAAGGTGGATGATGAAGATGTCTTCATATGTTTTGAGATACCTCTAATTCCATCTTGATCATTGATGCTTCTCAAGATTGCAAGATCTTCACTTTAATGATGGATGAATGAGATAACGCCAAGTGTCATGAATCTAAATGAGGTGATGCCTTGACAAAAATTAATGATCTCGAGGCTCTTAAGCTCACATGCTCTATTGTCATTAATCTCTCATTATCTACATTCCTACAATTAAAATAATATCGCGTAATGAGTAATTAATTATAATTAATTTATATAATGCATGTGACTTAATATTGATATATTAACCTCGTTGAAAATATATGAATTTATATAAGAAGAAGTTAAATATATTTTATAATTAATTACAAAATAATGAGTCTTAAAATATGATAATGTTCAATTATAAGATAATAAATTTAGTGTCAAAATAAGCATTATCACTAAGTTTGCGAGGCCTTGCCCAGATAAAGAATTTCATCATGAACAAACCTTACAACTATTCAACTGGATTAATGTAGACCCTTGAACCTGATCACTTAACGAAAGCTTAGCTTGGCGAGCTAAGGGCCAAGCACTGTGCACCTTGGAGCAGGTTGCACACACAGTTGTCGAATGACTTGACGGTTGTTGAAGATTCTGCACGTGTTGGAGCATAGCAAAACATGGGAAAGGCACAAAAAGGGGGTTGGAACGAGTAGCCAACCACCCAAGAGCGTGACACACGCATGCTTGCCACTTGGGAGAAGTTACTAGCAGTTGTGCTCGGTTGAGGAACCGCCCAAGGGTATGTGATACAAGACAACACACTAGGGAAGTTATGTAACAGCCCATAACTTCCCCCACGGACAGAGGGATCATGGGAGCACCCTGGAGCAGTTATGCAACTACTAAGGATAGGTGTGTCACGGACAAGGTGCTCATAGACAGGTGTCGCTCAAATGATGACCAAGGGAAGTTATGAAAACGACCCATAACTTCCTAAGGTACAGATGTTGTTCGAATGCTAACCAAGGGAAGTTATGGAAACCATCCATAACTCCCCCCATGGATAGATGGCGTAGAGATGATCATCAAGGAAGTTATGGAACTGTCCATAACTTCCTAAAGTTAGTTGGCTGATCACTGTACATTGTAAGAGCGATTTTCTATATAAGCCCATAGGCTGTACTCGGAGAAAAGTCAGCACGGATTTACCTTGTAATCTAGTTACTTTAGTAAATAAGAATTGGTCTTTGTGCCTAAGTTGTGTGCAGTGATTTTACTCTTAACGGTTGGGATAACACCTTGTTGCCCAGGCGTTGTTGCCTTGTTCTTTCGGATTGCTGAACTAGAGTGAGACTCGAGTGCACTCATGAGAAGGACGTAGTTCAAAAGTGACCAACCCCAATTAGCAGTCTTCAACCTGCACACGGTTGAAATTGCAGTGAAAAATTTTGGGCATTCGCTCTACCTATGACAACTAACATGATAACCAAAACACTGATGCCACAATTTGCAACCAGGTTCTTCTTGGTAACAAAACAAGTATCGTACAACTTTGTGAAACCAAGACAATCACCTTCACCTCTGAGATTGATAGCAAACTTTTACAATCCTGGTCAACCACCAATGACCATTCAAAATGTGTCACACTAAACCAGTACAATGACTTTCAAGTCTATGACCTTACTCTTTACAAGATCAAAAGATCACTCACAAAAAAAAACTAATAAAAATAATTAGCGCTCTAGCTCAAATACAAGGAACTCTAAACAGTAGAATGACGATTCTTCATGTCCTTGAGTGACAATAAACACACTAGAGCATCCCTGTATTTATAAGCCTCTACACTGAACATTTTCTTAATCAAGGTGAATTTCTGGGCAGACTGTTTCACGAGACTGTGATCACAATATCCAGGCCTAATAGATTTTCAATATCCTACGCCTTTCCAAGTATGATAGGTTTCTTTTGAAACTTTCCTTCACTTTTGATTTTAACAGCTGCGTGAACAAAATAAGGACAACTCCATTGTACTAATTATCCTATCAATTCTGTTTTAGAGAGCAAGAACATTGAAGGGTGATCTTTGTAATACCCCAAAAGTCAATAAATAAATTATAAGATTTTGGGAGTTTTAAATATAAAATAAATTAAATAAATAATTTAAAAAATTATAAATGTTTCACAATCATGAAATACAATTGAAAATAAACTTGGGATAAATGTAAAATTAATGAAAAATTTAGAGAATATCAAGAAGACACGAAAAATAACACAGGACCCTAATTACTGCGGTAATGACTTGAATTGTCATGGTAATGTTCAAAAAAACAAGAAATGTGTGAAAAATGGCATTGTTCTGGTTACCACGATAATGTTTGAGAAAACAAAAAATTTATGCATTCTAATCATCGTAGTAGCCTACCATGGTAATGCGTAGAAAATCCTAATTTTTGAGGTATTAATGATGCGATTATCGCGGTAATACATGAAAATTATATGTGTGGAAGACGTGCACTAAAACCCTAATCCTATCACATTCATTCATGATCGCGCAACGTCCTTCCAAACCCTAAGTAGCCACGACCAATCAAGTTTTATTCTTCCCAGACGTGTTCTAAAGTGCCCTTAACGCATTCCACCCTTCTCAAACAGTCTCACAGACAAGAAGCAAAAGGAAACTGCATAACAGTGAAGAACCCAATAATTGGGATTGAAAGAACGGATTACACATGAGGTAAATCATCTATTTCACACGAAATGCATATATTTTCGTCACTGTTTTGAGTTGTCTAAGATAATATGTGTTTTTTTTATGTAACAGTCGTTTGGAAGTGTTCAAAACACTCTTTGAGGGGAAGAAAAAAATGAGCATTTAGGATCGAGGTATAATACGTTCCATCCAATGTAATGCTTAGTTAAGTCTAGCGTTAGAGCATTGCATCATTGTGAACAAGAAGACAAGAAGGAAACTTGCACAAATATGCAGTTTCTAAAAAATTGCCTGACTACCATGGTAATGAATGGTGGTAATACACACTATTCCCGTAAACCTCTCTAGTTACCGCGGTAGTGCAATACAAAACAGAGAATCATCTCTAGTTACAGCGGTAACGGACCACAATAATGCATGTTTGCATTACCGCGATAATATGTCCCAGACCCGAGTAACTACAGTAGTACCATTCTGTGTGCTGAAGAATAACATGATAACACACACCTGATATTACCTAAATGCACACCAATTACTACTCAAAGTAAGTGGAAATTGAATCATGGTTAAAGGATACTGAATTATGATATCAAACCATTATAGATTGAGGATTCGAAACATCGGAACAAGGATTAGAACAAGCAGAGCATAGCAATAGGTGGAAATGATTACCTTGCTCTCTAATCTTATTTGAGTTTTAAATGTTAAACATGATGTGTGTTTCTTTATTCTAAATGCCTAAAAGCATGCTAGGGTACGTTTTGACGTTGATTGGGTATCATGAGCACTTGTGTTAGTATGAATGTTGTATAACATGATGTATGTATCCATGTTGGTTGTTTATATGTTTTCATGTTATGAGATATGAAATGATTAACATATTCAATTTACTGTAATGATATTGCATGTTCTATCTTTCATGCTTACTAGAATGAAATGATTGATCGTATGATCTTAATCAAAGATAACTTAATATTCGAACCATATACCAACACAGTGGTCTACGGGGGATCACTATAGGTGTTCTCGTAGATGGAATAAAGGGTTAGCCCCTAATTCCTGATGATAAAACAATGGGTGTGCCCCTAGTTCTCTGGTGATGGAGCGATGGGTATTATACTAGTTTTGGGGTTGGGTAATAGGTGTGCCCCTTGTCCCATTGGAATCTAGCATATAGTACATTTTTCTTGTTTCCTTTTATTCGATAACAATAAGAGAACACCGAAAGTTAAGCCTTTCGGTCCAAATTAACAACTGATAAATAACTGAATGTTTGAAATAACTAATGTATGTCAAGTTTTTACATATTTAATACTTGACTTGAATAATATTATGGATGTATTGTGTATAATCCATTGGGCTCTCAAGCTCATCCCACCATTTTCATTTTAGGAGATTATTAAAGAAGTCCATTTGGCGAGTGCTGCTTTAAGGACATAGACAATTATAGATTTGACTGTTGAGATTACTTTCTTATGTTTAATTGAGTATTGAGATTAAATCGGGCACATGGCTCATTAGATGATTTTATTTGTTGAACCTTTATTTTGGGTTGGAGTATGGCCACTTGAGCTAAGTTTTGAATAGATACTTGAGATTTCCAATATGATTTTCATTAAGTTTGGTTATGCAAAATTATTATTTCATTTGTCAGAAAAAATGTTTCTATGATATAAATCTAGGTTGATCCAAGAATTTGATGTTTTATTTATACAGGATTTGTTCTTGTTATGTCCAAGAGATTGATGAACTATTTGCATGAGATCTGGTATGTCCAGAAGATATTTAATGAGAATTGAATGTTAGAAAAGTACGTCTCGGTTCTCAATAGATGACATGTGTGCTAACATTTAATAGCGTGTCTCTCCATGTGTGACAGATGTGACAAAAATGAAGGACCGAGAACTGGGGTGTTACATCTGAAAAGGAAATAATATTCTATAACAATCATATAGATTTTAGAATTTAGATTTAGAAAAACTTTTTGATTGACGTTTTCTCAAAAAATAAACTTTCTTGATTTATAAGTTTTCTCAAAAAAGTACAATCTATATTGAATTAGAAACACTAAAGATTTTCTCTCTTTCCTAAAATAATATATAAAATATTGTTAGATTATTTCCATATGGAAATATGTAGAGAATTATACATCAAATATTATTTCCAAACAAATAAATACACAATCTTTATGTATGTTCATCATGCCTAGTCAACACCAAACGTGCCAATTCAAAGTGTCATGTCATGTGTGATGTAGCATTTCCTAACAAATTGAAACAAAAATTGGGGGCAAATAGAAAATCTTTCAACACAATATGTGAATCCAAAGGAACATTTCCCATCATAGTTATGAGAATTCGAGGTTTGTTTGGTAATGTTAAAGTAACTCCATGGAAAGGTTGCAAGAAGTGGAAAAGCGTAACACCCCCGGCCCACCGTGGTAATATTGTCCCTACCTTAGCCACCACTGACTGGGTGTAGAGTTTTGTCTTTGGCGAGATTCAAACCTGAGCCTCCTAAAACTCGTTGGCACAATAAAACACCCTCGAATACACATTTAGCCCAGGCATCACTCTGGAGTCGGACCAATGTGAGATATTGCAATCCACCCCCCTTAAAAGCAGTTCTATCCTCAAGACTCACACGTCCATCACACACAAAGCGGCTCTAGTACCATTTGTTACACCCCAAGCTCATCGTGACGACATTGTCCCCACCTTAGTCACCACTGACCGGGTGCAGGGTTTTGTCTTTAGCTAGACTTGAACATGAGGCACTCAAAATGCGTCGGCACGATGAAACATGCTTGAATGCACATATAGCCTAGACATCACTCTAGAGTCAGACCGATGTGTGATATTATAATCTACCCCTCTTGAGAGCAATTTTGTCCTTAGGACTCACACTTTCGTCACACACAGAGCGGCTCTGATACCACCTTTGTAGCACCCCGATTCTTGAACCATAACCATAACATATGTATTCCACATGTATAGATGTATACATTTTTTTTCAAGCATCCATGTACCATAATCGAGAACCTGGGTATTACTGTTACATTACCATAAATAATTTCTTGGTTTCACCAGGTCATATCCCACAATATCAAATGGATGAATAAATGAATAAACAAATAGATTAATAACTAAAAACATGAGATGAAATATTTGTCCAATTTTACCTCAATAATATTCAAACTAGCTTCTAGCTTCATGGTCGAGTTTTAAATAACAATTCAATGAATGAAATAAAGAGAGATTATTTGGCTACTTGCCTAACTAAAGACAATAATAAACTTATGACTAAGACGACCCCATCAAGGAGGTTTATCACTAACTACACTTTGCTGCGTCTCATCAACGGCAGTGTTCAACTACTGGGCACCTAAAAAATAAGAAGTAGGGTGAGCTTAAAGAACTCAGTGGATCATACGTCATACATCTCAAGCATTATTGAAGCCAAAATATAGAATATGAAACACTTATTAAACATTAGGCGTTTCAAGCAATTCAATTATTTTTTAGTTGACATTCAGACTGAAAGGACCATCCTCAGTGTTCTCATTACATAACACTTTCTAACTAAGTGCGCCCAGCACTAATGAAAAGGAGTATAGGGACACGTCCATCATCTAATCTCCAGGAATTAGGGTCCAACCCAATGTTCTATTTCAAACCATAATGTCAATTTCATAGTTTGAGAACATCCACAATGATCAATTGTGACTCACTGCATTGGTACGTGGTTCAATTCTTGATTATAGTGATATTAAAACAATAACGAGATTTCAAATTCTAGCATGTTCAAAATCTCATAATTCAAAGACAACTTATCCATAATAATTTAAAAGCATATAATCAATCATATATAGAGTCACAGAACATGTTATGTCACACATAATATATGCAACTTATTTTGAAAATATGTAATCATCATAAATGCATGATAATTATAAAATCAGAAGATTTATCAATCAACACACTAGCATACATATAATCTTCATGCAAAATAACGATCAAATATATTCTATATTTAAAACTCAAATAATGCTAAAGAGCTAGATAATCATTTTCACCTTGTCAATGCAAATATTCAAATCATTTTCTTCGTGCATTGTAGTCCCAATAGTCTTGAATTCTCAACCTAAGATATTTTTAGAATTATCACCTTCACTCATAGTTTTAATATATCCCAAATTTATATAACTATTTATCTAATTTATATACATATACATTCATAACTAACGTTGTTTTAGATAACTATATTTTATATTGTACATGAAGTTTTAGATAACTATATTTTATTATAAGTGAATTGAACGCATATATATATAGGGGTGTTACAAAAAGTGTTGCACCAAAATAGATATGGCGAGACGCATTAAAATTGAAAATATTTGAGAAGAGTAATCATGGAAGAACATACACTGACTAAATATTTACTTGTGTTGTTGCTATCACTGGTGGTGTATATGTTGGTTACTTAATGAGAGAATAACGTGAACATGAGCAATTGAGACTAAGTACTTTTCAAAATTTTGAAAAACTCAATGAATCTAACTTGTACGATTCATCCAAATAAGTCAAGACTTGATCTAGAAGAGCTATGGCAACTCCTTAAATAGATTTTAATTTGTATCTCAATGAGTAATTAATTGTGTAGTTTGTAGCACTTGCCAATCGTATGTCCAACCATGCTTAAATGTTTAGAGATTGGTCGCTCCTTCTTGGATTAAAGGGAACATTAGAATTAGAATGACGACCTTTCTAAGATGTTTCACCACTGACAAATAAAGCTACAGATTCTAGTGCAGAATTACCACGTGATGAAACAATTTTCTCTAACATTCTTCTTGGGCTGCGAGTGCAAAAACTTTATTAACTAGAGGCATAGGATCCATCAACAAGATTTGTGCTCGAACTCGTTCAAAAGTATCATCCACGCCCATGAGAGATTCATCACTTACTCATCCTAGAAATAGGTTATCCGATGTTTCACACTAGCACAAATGCATTTCTTGCAGGAACACTTCATCCTAAAATTGTTTAGCTCTTCCCATAAAGATTCACAGAGCAATTGAAAAATCCTTTAGTATATTGCTTTGCTGAAATCAAATCATATTTCAACAACAAATTCTACGAAGATGATGCTCACGAAAAATTCCTTCAATATCGAATTCAAGATCCAAAATATAATGATATTGTCATTCCTGTTCTAGGCAATCAGCAATGATGGATCTCTCACATCTAGTTTGAAAATTGTATGTTGATGAATCCAACTTTTTTAATATAAAAAAACAACGATCAACATCGCTTGACTCTACGAAGTATAATTATTGCCTATTAGAGGTTGAGAAACCATCATGAAACTTGGCCCATCAAAATAAAGATACTAAGGATTTCCTACATCTTCCATGATAGATTTGAAAGCAGATTTGAGACTCTTCCTACCATGATGAAAAAAAAAATGAAGACATAAATGTGAAAGCTTGCAAGGAAGAGAAATAGAAAGATCAATAATCACAACGAAAGTCACTCTAATATTATATTAAATTTGATAACAAGAAACTCAAGAAATAAGTAAAATATTCATTTATTGAACTTACATATATGTATAAGTGTGTTTGTCTTATATAGAAAGCACGAAAAGAAAGATAATGCTTGAATCAAGAAAAGTTTGTAACCAATTAACAGATTGATCATAGAAAATTATTTCTAGCTGATCTATAGGGGACATATATATATATATATATATATATTATCCCAAAACAGAAAATTGTTTTAGCTGATGTGTAGGAAACCAATGTTATCCTAATACCAAAAAATTGTTTTATATTATATACATGAGCATATTCATAAATTAGGGTCTCTCTTTCATTAGCATAGGTACTTTTTAAACTATAAGCCCATACCTAAACTCAAACGTGGTTAAGATTAAGAATAACATCACTTGTAGTAGAGATATTCAGGCCGCTCCAAGGTCGATCTCAAAGTAAGTATTTCAAGAAAGACTCATATATATCAAAACGGAGCATACGGATTTATTCATATTTGAGAATGATTCTTTTGGTACTCCTCTTCAAGACAAGAAGAACACTTAATTTGTTTGTTATGTAAAATATGAAATTTCAACCTTACTAGAGTGGCATCGATACTACTAGAGAAAGATTTAAGCCCATCTTTACAAGGATTTGGCAATGACCATTTCGTCAAATGGGTCTCTCGCGATGATGAGAAAAGACTGAAATTGATGTATAGACTAAGGGAATGAACGGAGAGCAAGACTTGAGAGTGTTTTACACGGCAACGATTTTGGAATGCTGGAATTATGAAACCTCAATTTTAGTCACTTTTTCTTTCTTTTTCTTTTTTTCTTTTTTTCTTTTTTTCTTTTTTTTTTTTTTAAGTTTTTTGGGGGCAATGCTTCCATTAATAAGGAGCTAAACTTCCGAGTTATTAAAAGCCAAACCTTTGTTGTGGTCCCTCTAATAATGGAGAGCAACATAATTAAAAAAAATTTTGAGTGGTGTTGGTAAAGTTTAGTGGAGTTGGTAGAACATATTTTAATATATGGTGAAGGTCAATTTGTGGTTGTAGTCACTTTACTTGTGTTTATAAATAGACCCTCTCATTTACAAACACATGCCCCAACAAGAAGAACAATAACAAATTGTGTGTGATTGCTTAACTATAACAAAAACAATTTTGCTTTGATGAGTTTGTTGGGAGAAAGGGAGAAATCTATTGGGGAGTGACAAAATAGTGAGATTAATTAGAGTGTTTGGAAAACACTTTGGTGTCACTATTTTTGTGTTAATCTTGGGATTATACCTCTAATATTTTTAAAAAAAGTCCTTCTTGTAAGCAGTGTCAACCCTGAGTAAGAGCCCAAAGGGCGATCACCCTAGGTCCATGTATATATATATAATTGAAAAAATAAAAAATTTATTAATTTTATCTTAAATCATTCAAATTTCAAAATAAACAAATGACACACATCCAAAAGATTAAAAAAGAACGAGTTCATCCCTAAATCAAAATTGTGGCTTCTTCATTTCTTTGATTTCTACTTAAACCATCTAAATTCCAAATAGACAAATCACACACATCCAAGAAAAGGAAAAAAACACAAGAAGAAGAAGAAGAAGAGTCTCTGGCTTCCTTCTCTCATTCTCTAGCTTCTTTAGTTCTTCATTTTTTTGATCTCTGCTGCTCTGCAACCGGCTGCGACTGCACTTCAACTAGACAATGATTCTACTCAAAATCTCAAATCTTCAAATATCCACCGCGGCACCACCACTGCAGTTGCACAACAACAAGCGAACAAGTCTCAAAACCCAATTACTCACCGCCATTGCAGTCTGCACAACATCAACTTACAACTAGGTCCACGGTCCACTAGCATCAATATTTTATTCTTCTGTTTTTATTCTTTTGTCCACCAACACCACTACGTTATTATTTGCACAAGCAGACAAGCACACTCAACTTAACCATAATCCCATTACTGATTTTTTTTTCTTTATTATCTTATACTCTTCTTTTTGTTCTTTTCTTCTTCATGCCAATGACTTATTGCTATTTGATAAATAGTAAATTCTTAATTTTTAATCTTAAATTCTTATAATTTATTATCTTTAAAAATAATAAAATTTTAATTATTTATTTTCTAAAACAAATAGGAACTAATAATTAAGGATTAATTGATTTGTATGTTTATCACTATTTTTTTTACTTATTCTTGCAATCTTGGCCTTTGCTCTCAACAAAACTAAACACCTTATTTTCCAATCATAGTAATTTCAATATCATTAATTCATTATTCTATTTATCTTACATAATTGACTTGTTTATTTAAATTGAAGGTCATTGACTTGTTTGGGGGCTTTTTGGTGCATTGCTCTAGAGGACCTTTGACAATCATTATTTGTATAACATTAAAGATTATTCAACAATTTCAGTGTTTTCTTGAACTTGTCTCAATTATTTGATATTTGTATTAGAATTAAGATAATATTTGTTTGTAATGAGTTTTGTTATTATATTATATAAGTTTTGTAAATTTCTATTGTTGAATAAATATAGCTTCTAGAAAGTGTGATTCTGGATATGAAAAAAGAAAAAACAAAAAAAAAGACTAGAACAATTAAGGCAATAACAAAAAGGGGCCCTAGATAAGTATGTTATGAAAAATTTAGATCAATCAATTTATGTGAAAGAATCGAAAGAAAATGATCATAATGAAAATTATAAAATTGAACCGAAAATTAAACAATTGGGTGACTTACAAGATTTTAGAGAAAATTATAATGATGAAACTCATGAGATTGAGCCAGAGATTGAAAAAGTTGATGAAACTGGTGTTCATGATTTGAATGAAAATATATTAGATCCTCAATTAAGTATTTATGATCCAGAACATTAGAATGATCTTAATAGTACAAGTAGAGACTCAATATTAGAAAAGGTCCTATAAGAGAAAAAAATTCTTACAAATATCTATTAAATGCTACTTTTAGACATTTCTCTTATTTGTGTTATACTAGAATATCGCCAAATGGTGAAAATCAAGATAGGAAATGACTAATATATTTAACAAATGCAACCAAAGTTTATTGTTTTTGTTGTAAGTTATTTAAAAGAATAATTACTAGTAATGGCTTGGCTAAAGAAGGACTTGATTGTTGGAAGCATATTAGTGATAGAATTAAATCACATGAAAATAGTGTTCTACATATCACTAACATGAATAATTGGATTGATTTACATATAAGATTAAGAAAGTGCGAAACAATTGATAGAAATGTACAAGAACAAATTTCTAAAGAAAAAATGCATTGGAAACAATTTCTTGTATGAATAATTGTCATAATAAAATATCTGGCTAAACATAATTTAGCTTTTTGTGGCACTCATAAAAAGATTTATATAAATAATAATGGCAACTTTTTATGTTTAATCGAGATGACTGTAGAGTTTGATTAGTAACCCAAGAACATGTTCGACGCATTCAAAATAATAAAATTCAAAATCACTATCTTAGTCATAAAATTCAAAATGAGTTGATTTCTATATTATTGTCTAATGTTAAAGATGTAATTATTTCAAAAATTAAAGAGGCTAAATATTTTTCTATAATACTT
>JAJIYU010012262.1:0-14693 GCA_030144865.1 Tinospora cordifolia | reverse complement strand
GAAGCAAACGATCCTGACCATCGGATCGTTCTCGATTGCAGTGTTAGATCTTTGATCGGGCGGGTTGAATCTGAGCGCTTGGATCTTCCTCGAGCGCATCATTCATTTCGCAATCGACGGAACGTGACTTTCTGGATCGTCGAATGATCATCGAGTGCTGCGTGCGGATCTTGATCGCGATCAACGAATTTCTTCCCAGCCGTCGGATGGTCCTCGATCGCGGTGCGTTCGCGATCTCCAACTGCGCTTTTCATCTGGTCCGTTGGATGTTCCTCGATTGCAGCACATTCGCGATCGATGATCACGCTTGAGCCGTGAGCCGTTGGATCTAGTAGATTGAACGTGGGCCGTCGGATCTAGCTTATTCGGTGCATCTGGGCGCCGGTTTTGGTTCGATCTCGTTCGTTGGATCTGGAAACTCGTTCATGAACCGTTGGATCTCTTTGATTCGGTGCTCCTGGGTGCCGTTTTAGACTTCGATCGTGACCGTGAGATCTCAGATCCTACGGATGATGGGTTTCTGACCGTTGGATCGTATTTTCTAATTACAAAATCACTTCCTAAAGCTTCTATAATCCGAATTTTAGCAATCAGACACTTCCAAATTGATAAAAATTTGATTTTCTTCAATATTCCCTTCCATTTTGATAATATGCTAAATTTTTCTCCTTTCTAATTATTTAATATTGCATTTATTTTACATATTTCTATTTCTTTAATATTTTTTTAATGCTAATAATTAAATAATTTGTATTTTCCATTTTCATGTATTTTTATTTATTTCATATTTTATTTTCAGATAATAAATTGTGTAATTGTACACCATTATTTACATAATATTTGATTTATTTTTAATAAATATATTTTATTTAATTATATGAATTTTTCTATGTACATATTCCTATAATATGTAGTATTCACATTTATTGTGTTAACACACACCTTATTCATTCACATATTAGCCACTTTTTTATATCTATTTATTTCTTAAGCAATTCCTTAAATTTCACTAAATTGTAATTTTCATTTAATTATCCTAATTTTTTGTCATATCTCCAATGTAAATTATTTTTCATGTGCCAACCCACCATTTGGCCTAAAATTTCTTAAAATCTCTGAAATTAATTTATTCAACTTATTTTATTTATTTTAAATTTTTTGACAAAATTCTGGGATATTACAACAATGATGTTATATTCTTTGGAATGATTATTTTGATATTATACACCTTTTTATTTTGTTACTATACACTTTTTAACATGTTATTCTAATATTATACACATGCAGGAATATCAATATATTGTTAAATATGAAGATAGATACTCAGCCAAGGTTGGGTGCCTGACCAACTTAAACACATGCAATATGTTGATTTTCACGTTGACAGATACCAGTTGTTAAAGTTTCGAGAGACTTATTTTGGCCAGCTAACTCTTGGGACTCGAGTCACTCGACAACCAAGATTAAGGACTTTAGCTTCTCCTCCTACTTCTGCATGCTTCTCTGGGTACGTTCAGTTGGTCGAAAATAACACCCCTTTTTAGATGGCTGCTTAGATCCCTCTACTCCTCCACTCTCTGGGCTACCCGTCACGTCGAGATGAGGCGATCGACTGACTATTTCCCAACCGAGCAAGTGTTATTCCTTCATTGATCCTGGCAGTGTAAAGAATTTATAGATGATTGGCTGCACGAAATAGAGATCGGGAGGGTTTAGTCTCACAGTCTATTCAGGATCGACTGGTGGATCAGTATCATCTGCTGCCTCGCCCTTGCTTCTATTTCTTGATATGAAGTAGTTGCTTTGGCAACCTCAGATGGTTTCTAATATATTGTTGAGAGAGGTTGTTTAAAAAGACGAGTCTATTTTGGTCTTTAATTTCAATAACGTTATTGCAAAATTCTCGATGTTGAATTTGTAATGATAATGGGTTTGAAATGCGGCGAAAAAATCAAAAACATTACAACTGGTTTTGAGCGTAAAATTTTGAAGGATAGATACTTTAAGGGAGTGGATAAGATAAATAAGAAGTGTATAGTTGATGTATTTACAAATCGGGTATGAGAGAATGATGATGATGCTATGAAGATTGTAGTTTTGTTCTTTATTAATTGTTTTTTGTTTCCTAATAAAATGGAAAAGTTGGTAAATGAAGTTGATTTTGAACTTGTACAAACTGCTGAACATATAGATTATCCCTGGGGTAGGGCTCTTTTTGACACAGCATTAGATTCCATGAAGGGTAATTTTGCATTGGATACAATCCGACTGAAAGCTGGGAGGGGCAAATATCTGATTATGTACAGGCTTCTTGGGTTTTCAATTGCATTATAAGTTTTGTTTTATGAATGTTTTGTTGATACTGATGGTTTGTTTGCCAATCGACGTATCAATGGTTTTTCTCGTATACTAAACTGGACTTGCATTGACACACCCAATTTCAAGAGAATGGATAAGGTGCTGAACAATTTATCTATTAATAAGGCAATTTTTTTCATTTATTTGATCATATAGTATATACAACATTTATATTATAATTGAACTATTCTTTGTTGTCACATTTCTTATGATCTCATATTTGTCTATTTTCAGATAAAAAATTTTGTAGCAAGCCCCAATGAGCTATTGCAGGCTTGATTGCAGAAGCTAATAAGGAGATTGATGTTGCTGAAAAAGATGGGGGCCAACATCAATTTCTAGATTATGATGATTTTGTTGATCCCCCAATATTTATTTTGCCACCTCCTGTAAATAAACCTATTGGCGGTAATATTCCTATAAATAAGTCTGTCGCAACCATGAGTATACCTGGAAGGCAGTGCGATTATTGTAACGAGATCAAAATAATGTTGAAAGAAGGTTTTGATAGGATTTTTGAAGAAATTAATTATCTGAAATCCCTATTGTAGAAGATAAATGTTCCAATCTTCAAAACTAATCAATTTTTTAGACTTTCATTGCAGTATATTAATGATATGATAGTAGTATACCATTTATATATTTACATTATACCATGAGTATAATATATTATATGTTGTATACTTGCTGTTATCTATTGTTTGTTGTGTATATTGATGTTATACCAACTGTATACATTCATTTGGTTCACTAAATTTTTCAATTTTCATGTAGAACTATCTTAAAAAAGATTATGTAAATAAAAGAAAAGACAGTAAAGAAGAATCTGCTAGTAGGAAAAATGTACGGATGTCGAAGCTACATGGCAGAGTTTGACAACATTGTAAGAGATTGTTAGTAATTGCGACAAAAAGAGGAAGGTACTTTTGAACACTTTATTTAAATTGTGATTTGTCATTTAGATTTATTTTCATTATCCATTAATATTGTATATTTTTATGTTAAAAGCCGACTCAACAATAAGTAAAGGTGAAAGAAGGAAGAAAAAATCATCAATTCTGGTAAGATCATGAATATGATTATTTTATTAATTCAAGAGTATGCTTTTGTAGTTTTTATAAATCTAACTGTCCTTAATATCTGCTTTTAGGACATTTCTTGTTTAATTTCACTGACCCAATTTGCTGACAAAGATGAATCGAAATATCATGCACCTATTAAATGTGAACGGGAAACCATGATTGATGAAATTATTGAGTTGACAATCAATGTTGTGACTTCAACCGTCTCCACTGAAGATCACACTCCACTTCTTCCAGCTCCTACAGTTAATAAAAGGGGGAGGCGTCTCACTGGAAATAAACATAAAGGAACAGAGATTGTGAAGGAACAGAGATTGTGAAGGAACGATTATCCCCCTTAGACATCTGTCTACTTGAAGATATAAACATCAGTACTGTAGCTGAGTTTGATGAGTGGATTCAAAAGGGTCGGCTGTAGCGCTCTAAGTAAGTTTTCTTAGAGATCAAGTTTGCATTTCGAATATTCTTGTTATTTATAATACATTGATATTAACATCTGTCACATTATTTAGGTCAAATAAAATATACTATGATCGTGAAAACAATTTGAATCTAGCTTTTAATTTTTCAATCGCTAATGTCACTGATAAAGAATGAATGATTTTACACAATGTTCACCCCATGCCAGCCTATCTCCTCCTCTCTAAGTTTAATTTTTTACACTTGATATTATTGCTTATAGACATTATACTGATAATATACCAACATAATACCAAAATATAGGGTTTTGGACACTTTGCAATGTCTGTATACACATATTATACTGATATAATGCCAATTTCACCTATATACCATGTTTTTAAACTATGTTATGTTGTTTCGTATACATATTATGCTATACAAATATTATCTATATAACATGTTCTTAAACTCTGTTATGTTTATTATTTCAGTATAATGAGATGTTATACAAACGACATACTTATTATGTTTTGAATGTTTCATGTTTATACAATGTTTATTCATGACCCAAATCTTTTATTCTAATTTATAAATATATTGGCAACATGTAGATGTAATGTTCTATTACTTGCGCAAGAAAAACAAGTATGACAAATTGATTAATATCAAATGTACAACGACAGACAATTTTTTCGATCAAAAGTTGCAATCTGTTTATAGAAGATTCGAAAAAGAGAAGGATGCATCTGTGTTAGCGGACGAGATGGTAATTATGGAATATATGCTAAGGCACTACATGTACTGCAATGCTCCGTGGTCTGATGTTGACTACGTCATTTTCCCTATTAAGGTTGTGGTTGCATTCAATTGGATCCTTGGTTGCATCAGCATTCACAAAGTTTGCATATATGTATACAATTCCCTGCGTATTCCTACTATTGATGCTGTGTCAATCGAAGCTGTTAAAGTTTATTCCACCATTCTTCCTTTTTATCTCGATATGATTAGATTTTATGAATCAAAAGTTGACCCGAAGGATATACCTGAGAAAGATCCATTCAAGGTGTCAGTGGTTGGTAATCTACTACAGCAAGATGATTGTGATTGTGGAATGTTCATATTTTATTTTGCTGAATATTTTGCCATTGGAAAGGAAATTTCACCTATTTTTGATGTGGTGAGCTACAGGAAAAGGGTGGTTGTTAATCTGTACTTGCATGGTAGATTGAAGCAAAATGAAGGTACTAAGAGTGATGATAAAAGATCAGGTCGATTAAATGTTGACTGTAGGATCCAATCATAGTGAGTTTTAAAGAAGTGAAGAATGGAATAAGGTTGTTTTAATGTGCATCAAAGTTTTTCATGTACAATATGTAATAGCAATTTTGATATTTCAGATTTGTATCATTTTAACACGATTATGATTCATTTATAACAATCTCAACTATTTTTCATTTGAATTTTGTCCTCTGGGTAGATTGTTTTACTTTTGAATCATCTATGAATAATGTTGTTCATATGTAAACTTTATTATACTGATTTTATTCGAAAATGATATAAGTGATCAATTTTAAAGCACTGATCTTAGTTTTATAAATACATTATTATTAAGTTAAATGTATTTTATTCATTTCATAAACACACATTATCTACATGGTATACTTATGTTATATCATTATTTACGCATTATTCACACAATTGAACGATTAAATATTATACAAGCATTATTCATATAATATACTTCGATTATTCCACTATTCACACATTATTCTCGATTGGTTTGTTATACATACATTCTACTATTATTTGCGCGTTATTTATTTGTTATCGGTTGGACTATTCATGCTTTATTCATATGTTATACATAGGTTATACTTATATTTATGCATCATTCAAACAATACAAAGATGTTCTTTTTATACACGTACGATTCACATGGTATACCTAGGTTATACTATTAATTATTCATGCATTTTTCGTAAGGTATATTGACCAACAGAATAATTTTTATACGTGCATTATTCGATCATTATTGCTATATGTTTATACGCGCATTATTCAATTTTTATCCCTACTTTATACCACATTTTGTGGGTTATATATACAATTATTCACGCATTATTCGATCGTTATCGCTAGATTTTTATACGGACGTTATTCGATCTTTATCCTTACATTATACCATATTTCACAGGTTATTTATACCATTATTCACGCATTATTCGATCGTCATCGCTAGATTTTTATACACGCATTATTCGATCTTTATCTCTACATTATACTACATTTTATGGGTTATATATGCCATCATTCACACATTATTCGATTGTTATCGCTAGATTTTTATACATATATTATTCAATATTTATTCCCACATTATACCACATTTCATGGGTTATATATACTATATATAGTATTCACACATTATTTGATCGATATCCCTACATTTTTATACGTGCATTAATCGAGCATTATAACTACATTATACCACTATTCATGGGTTATACCATTATTCACACATTATTCTATTATTATCCTTATATCTTTGTATGCACATTATTCAATTGTTATACCTACATTATACCACTATTCACGGGTTATACCACCATTCACGGGTTATACCATTATTCACACATTAGTGGTATTATATAAGTATAACATATGAATAACGTATGTATGTAATGCAATACGTTTACAACAGTCAAATAAAACATTGTTATAGATAGTTATAGAAAACGCTCACAAATGAGTATTATAATAACTTACATTCTTTTAACAACAGTCGACTAATGAACATTGTAAAAGGTGTCATTCGACAACGAGCAACTACGATTGTTGTAATAACACAGAACAACGTTTGTGTGCTTGTTGTAATGACCTTTTCAACAACGTTCCCAAAGTAAATGTTGTTGTACACATTTTACATAAGCAATTTTATAATAAACATTTTATGAACGTTGTTGTATGCCTTCTATAAGAACGATCATTAATGCACGTTGTCAAATTGATATTGTTGTATCATCAAGTTCTTGTAGTGTTTTTCTTTTAATGTTTAGTTTTACTCGGAACAAGGCTTACCAATTATCAATCTAAACATAGAGTACTATTTGTATTATAAAAATAAAAATATAGCATAATTTATCGGTGATAGTATCAAATAAAATATTTATTTGTCATATTTTATTTTTTTAGTGTATAATGTAAAGGATCATATGAGATGTAACTACAAAATATATTTTCTTAATTAGTGATATTATGTATAATTCATAGAGAATAATGTTATGTGCAAATTATAATGCATATATATATCATTAAAAAAAATTAATCTTACAAAATAAAAGATACTTTCTAAGTTTAATCTTCAAAGATTTTGTTTTTTTGATATATCATGCTGATAAAGTACTGTAAAGCAAATGAAAAACTAAAGCAAAAGGAAAAACAAAAAGAAAGAAATGGAGACAGATAACTAGAATGAAAAAAAAAAAACTTCTCCTTCAACCTGTGATGATAAACTATAAGAGTTGACCCCTTTATATAGCTTTTGGTCATAAATAAAAAAAAAAAATCATAAGCCGTATCTTAAATCATGACAATAAGTATGAATTTGGAGTTATATAAATTCAAATTAAAATAAATTAAAAGTTATAGAATATAAATAGATGTTTATCTACACATTTATAATAGATGGGATATATTGTACTTGATAAGGTTTGACTTGCAACAGTTAAACAAACTGCACTACATTTTAAAAAATAAATGTAGAGTTTTTTATACCAAATAAGTCAAAAAAAAAAAAAAAGTTTAGGGATAAGCGATGAAAAATCCTACACATGAACTCGAGTTTTTAATTGATAATTTATGTTGTATAAATAATAAACAATAATAAACTTGCAAGTTGTCTCAAACTCATTCATTATATAATAATAATAATAATAATAATAATAATAATAATAATAATAATAATAATAATGAAACATTGCTTTATTATTTTAAAAAAGATTTTGCCAATACCGTGACAATTAAATGTCAATTCGAATAGCTAAATGTTAAAGTTAGATATTTTAGAAATAATTTTGTATATGTAGAGCACTATTTATTACAACATCTTAAAAAAATTAAATTTTATATACTGAAAGATCTGCTTTTAGATAAATAAAAGTATGTCATAAATTTATATTTATAATTTTTTAAGAAGAAAACGAAACAAGCAGGTTTTGCTACACATGGCCATCCTAGAAGGCAGCGACGTGGCCAAAGCTGGTGAAACATATACCTGGATGCTGAAGAAACAAAAGACGACTGGCTTATCTGCCCGCCCTTGGGAGATGGATGCAATGCACTCTGGCCTGAACTTCTGAACCCTCGCTTGTTTTACTATAATTCCTATGAAGCTTAGTGACAAAAGTAGCACTCGTCCTCATCTTCCCAATTCCCCTCGTTTGACGCGGCGCCATCTCCATCGTTATCTTCATCTTAATTAATTGGCTTCTCATTCGTTTCTCTCAATGTTCACGCGCGACTGTCGTCATGCATGCATGCTTTAACGTGGATGTATATATATATATATATATATATATATATATATATATATATATATGTACGATGCATGCGCATATAGTTTCCCTTTCTCCAACATGCACCACCAGTAGTTGCACTTGCTTCACGTGTCGTGACCAATCTTCACGCCCTCATTTTGCTGGCGTTTCTGGGTCTCCACGAGCTAAGCACCGTGTCTTTGTCAGTGTCTACTTAATATGTATATTTTTAAATATCATCCTTCTTCCTTCGTTGATTTGACGACTGAGAGGTGTAGGGTTTTGTGTAGTCCCACCAGATTACCAGCTCTGTTTCATGTTTGTTGATTTGACGACTGTTCAGTGCCTTGGAAGTCGTTTTTAAGCCACCTGAGTTTGAGGTATTAGCGCGCGCATCGCATGATTCCTCCCTCCGAATTCCATCCTGATAATAACAAATTAATTAGTTTTATGATAAGGAATAGTATCATATGTAATGGCCAACTTTGTCCTCATGCTTAATTAGATGCCCAGAAACCTGAAATTTATTTCGACAAAAGGCTAGTCATCAATGTTAATGTTTTTATGCATATAAAGACCAACCGATATTTTTGAAATAAATAATAATAACAAAACGCCAATTGATGTAGTGTTGCTTAATAATTCAGCAGATGGCTTACATGCAAGTCAATATATATTGTAGAGAGTTAAATTAGTAATAAAAAAAAAGCGCAATTAAAACTGTTGGTGAAGTTTGAGTAAGTAGTCTTTGAGCAGGAGGTTAACACTACTAATAGGATCCGTTAAAACAAGGTAAGCCCCACAAGAGGTGTTAACGACATTCATAAATGTAAATAAAAAATTTATTAAAAATCACAAATTACACCAAAAAATTGAGTTTAAGAGGAACATTGTGCCTTCCATGAGTTTTTAACACCAATTGCACTTATCTAAATAGTTTTGACACAAAATTTCACCTCAACTCTTTTTTTTTTTTTATTTCTTATTTTTTTATAATTTGTAATATTTAATGCTGCTGAGAATTTGGAAATCAAACTTACAAAAGTTGCTAAGGTGCCATTGAGCGTAAATGGAGTTTATTTAAAGGTTAAATGCAAATAAGCTAATTGTGCTGAATCAATTGAAGCCCTTTTATTAAAGTTGCTCTTGTGGAGCATGTTAGCGATTTACAAAGTGTGGTGACTATTTGATTCTACGATCTACTACATTGTCTCTACCTGCTTTTGTTGTCGCGAAGCCAATATTGTCGAGATTAAAGTCTTGCTATATAGATCTAGCCAACCCATTCAACACATCTCACGTTAAGAGAATGCTATTACTGATTGGCCGTAATGATTTTGATGCCAACAAAATATATAGATACTACACATAATAAACCATGCATTATTAATTGCATTAATTTTATAATTTTTAATCTCTATAAAATCGTACACTTATACTTTACATATGCATAGCTTTGATAAAACTCATTTCTGCATTACGTAACTTCTCTTTAAAAAAAAAATTCTCAAGTTTTAAAAGAATTATTTGATTTATCGTCTTAAGCCCTCGTCTCGTATTTGCATTAGTTTTAGTCTAAATGACATTTTTACAACAATTTTTCAAAAAACCAAAATGCATTGATTTACATTGAATTTTGGTTTTGATTGTGTAATTGTTCATTTGAGGCCCAATAGTAAGACTATATATTTTTAAAATCTTGAACAATCATGTAACCCAAGTTTTTCACATATAAAGTATTCCCAAATAAATTTAATCCTTCAAAAATGTTTGATAGTTTTCTCCCATGGCATTGGAAATGCTTCCTATAAATCCGGAATATAATTTCCATAAAGTTCAACCTATCACACACTTATTTAGGTTTTGTTTCATATTCTTTTTTTTTTAAATAAATAAATAAATCGCAATTCATTCGAACGCACTAGTCGTGCTTCAAAGGGAGAATGCGAACTTAAAAATTTTTTACCATCTTTCAAAATGCTCATGGAGTGCTAGGGCACTCGACCAAATTGATTTTTTTTTTTTTTTCAAAATGCTCATTGAGTGCTGGACAAACCTATTAAATACAAGAGAGACAATAATTATGTGAATCTAAAAATGTTTTTCAAGATCGAAACATTTAAAATTTTTTGAAATCTATAACTAAGATATGGTGATTTGCCAATGGGCGCTGCATCATTCAAACCTTCTTTAAAATTATTCTTTCAAGTAAATATGATTGTAAGAAACGTAAAAATTTATTGACATAAAGTTTCTCTTTATTCGCGTGATTAAATTTTCATGTCTTGTATTTGATATTTATGTTTATGAGCTTCATACATAATTAATGTATTTTATTCATTTCAACAAATATTTAGATAGTTGTAATCAGGGTTTTTCGTTTTGTTTCTCTTTACTTTTGGGACTAAATTTTCATATCTAGATAGCTTCATCATTTTTCTTGAAAAAGGGTTAAGTAATTCTTCCTTATCTTGTCAGAGGAAGGTGCTTCCTTATCTTGTAAAAGAAAATGAATTAGGTTCTTCCTTATCTTACAAAAGAAACAAGTGGTCAATCTTGCTTCTGAAACGGTTTATCCTCAGTTCATAAAATAATAGGTCTGCGTGTTCAAACTTTGAAAGCCTGTGCGTTTCTAATTGTTTGGCCCCCTCCCGTAAGAGGCTTATATTAATGGATTTTAAGATCTTAAATAACTTAAGTAGCGAACATATAGATCTTAAAGGGATTAACTTAAGTAGCGAATATATAGATATAGTTGAACCTTAGTAAATGTTTGTATGCTTCTACTTTTTCTACGTACTTTATCCATTTTACTTTACGTTCATTTGATTTATTTATTTTTTTGAACCCAATCGAGCAAAGATTCGTCCCCTTTCCCCTCTTGGCTGCTAAACAACTTCTTGTATATAAACATCACATTGCATTTGTTGAATATCTACATAATATATATATATATCTATATGTATTGTTGGATACTATTTAAATGTAAAAATCATTACATAACTAGATTATTCATACTATATCACTAAGAATCAAAATAAATGCGAAAGCGTACTGGAATCCATTATAATGTTTGTAAGTCATGAGTCCAACGGTTGGTCTTCCAAGTCAACACCTAGTCTGTTTTGATTTTTTTTTATGATGGAATGTTAGATAGAATGAAAACTTCTCACGTGTGATTTGGGGACCATAACCAAATATATATATGCTAACCAAATGATAACCCTAGTTATTAATTTCTATATTTTGGCCCATCATAAAATATAGAAATAATAATTTTGGTCTCTACACATAAATACCCATACTTAAATAAATGCATTTTAGCCCACAATAATTAAACTTTATTTGATTCAATTAAATGGGCTAAAATTTATATAATAATATTTAAATACACAATTATATTCACATATAAGCCTATATGTTCAATTAATACCCAACAATCTCCCATTTGGGCTATATGTGTTCCATCATAATTATGCATAAAAATTACCTTATGAGTACTCAAAATTTTCTATCATTACTGAATGCACTTCAAAACAATCTGGTCCATCAATTATATCAAAATAGGATCAAAGTGACATTCATTACATTTAACATAACTTATCCTATCAATGGTCACATATATTAAAATAACTAAATGACATGGATCAAGTATGGATGTGTAGCATGAAAATTTCATGCAACGTGATCAATATGACATGCATATTTCTAATTGGTCCAAACTTATATGTTGATGAGATCAATCATTTTAAGCAAGTTCAGAGACAAATAAATAACCAAATACTTTATAAATAAAAATAACCAAAGCATACATAAATTATAACCAAAAATCAACTGTAACACAAGTTCATATTTATAGTATAGCTAAGCACAAACTCTCACTAAAATTATATATCCTCAAAAAACATAACTCCCATATGAATGGTGTGTTCATGAAAAACCTTAGGTGGTAATCCTTTAGTAAGTGGATCCGCAATCATGGAGTTTGTCCTGATGTGCTCTATAGATAGTTGTCTACTGTGAACTCTTTTTTTAACAACAAGGAACTTGATGTCAATGTACTTTGATTTCATTGAGCTCCTATTGTTATTAGAATACACAATTGCTGACTTATTGTCACAAAATAATTTAAGTGGTTTTTCTATGTTATCCACAATACACAGCCCAGTGACAAAATTCCTCAACCTAATTCTACTGTCATAGTGGAAGAGGCTATGAGAGTTTTCTTAGCACTCTTCCAAGAAATAACCCCTCTAGCAAGCATATAGATATAGCCTGAGGTGGATCTCCTACTGTCTTGGCATCCAGCAAAATCAGAATCAAAATAAGCAATGATCTCCAACTAATCTAATTTCCTATATGTGAGCATGTGTCCTTTTGTTCTCTGTAAATACCGCATGACCCATTTGGCTACTATCCAATGATCTATTGCCGGGTTACTTAAATATCTCCCTAGCATCCCAACAATGTACGTGATATCCGGACACATACAAACTTGAGCATACATTAGACTTCTTACAGCTGATGCATAAGGAATTCTTTTTTTTGCATATGTTTAGTCTCATAGTAATTTTTTGGGGCATTGACTTAAATTGAATTTTTCACCCTTAGACACAGGAGTTTCACCTGGTTTGCAATTGTGCATGCCAAATCTCTTTAGAACCCTTTCGATATAGTTCTTTTGTCATAATCCCATAACACTCCAAGAGTGATCATGGTGTATTTGGATCCCTAATACAAAAGAGGCATCACCAAGATCTTTCATCTCAAAATTTTGTGATAAAAATTTCTTGGTTTTGTACAATAAGCCCTTATCATTATTGGCAAACAATATGTCATCAACATATAAAACCAAAAAGATGTACTTACTCCTACTAAAGTTATGGTATATACATTCATCCACCGTATTACTCTCAAAATCGAATGAGACAATAACTCTGTGAAATTGTAATGCCATTGATGAGACGCCTGCTTGAGTCCGTAGATGGATTTCTTTAATTTACAAACCATTTGTTTTGCATCTTTTGACACAAAATTTTCATGTTGCACCATATAAATTGTTTCTTCAATGTCACCATTGAGAAATGCAGTTTTTACATCCATCTGATGTAACTCAAGATTAAAGTGTGCCACTAGAGCCATTATGATTCTAAAAGAGTCTTTCAAAGAAATTGGAGAGAAAGTCTCTCTATAGTCGTTGCCTTCCTTTTGTGTAAAGCCCTTAGCGACAAGACATGTTTTGTACCTTTCTATATTGCCTTTTGAATCCCTTTTGGTTTTAAATATCCATTTGTAGCCAATGAGTTTCGCACCTTCAGGCAATGAGACTAAGTTCCAGACGTCGTTGTCCTTCGTGGACTTGATTTCTTCATTCATGGCATCGATCCACTTATGATAATTAGAACTTTTCATGGCTTGAACGAAGTTGTTTGGATCATCTTCCACCATTTAAATGTCAACCTCATGTTCTTGGAGAAATACAAAATAATCATCTGGAATTGCACTTCTCCTTTCTCTAGTGGATCTTCTTAATGGCATTGATTCTTAAGATTGTGGAGTTTGTTCTCCTAGGATATCTTCTAGAATTTGAATGGAAGGTTCAATAACATTGTTTTGATCCAAAGTTGCTTCTTGAACAATGAAAAGAATGAAAGTTTGATCCTGATTATTGTCAATAGCAATTGGAGGAATAGTAATATATTCCTCTTCAAGGACAACATCTTTTATCTTTTCTCTCCTGCAAACTCAACATCCTTAAAGAATCGGGCATTACCCGTCTCAAAAATGGACTTAGCTATGGGATAATAGAACTTGTAACCCCTGAATCTCTCAGAATATCCAACAAAGTAGCAACTAATAGTTCTTGAATCCAGTTTCTTTTCATTTGGCCTGTACGGTCTTGCCTCCTGGACATCCCCAAATGTGTAAGTGCTTCAAACTAGGCTTTGTGCCCATCCAAAGTTCATAAGGGGTCTTATTAGCTACTTTAGTTGAAATTCTGTTGAGTATATATGCTGCGGTCTTTAATGCATCTCCTTAGAGTGATTCAGGTAAGGTAAAATGAGAAATCATGCTCCTCACCATGTCCTTAAGTGTTCTGTTTCGTTTTTCAGCAACACCATTCATGTTAGGACAACCTAGCATGGTGTACTGTGGGATGATACCACATTCCTCTAGGAATTTAGCAAATGGTCCTGGACGTTGTTGTTAGTTGCATAGCAGATTAATTATATTATACGTATTTTATGTATAATGTGCATTAATATAATAGAAAATGTAGTGTATTTACTTATATTTAGTATAATATGTATTTAGA
>JAJIYU010012261.1:0-14657 GCA_030144865.1 Tinospora cordifolia | reverse complement strand
TCCTCCTTATGGAATGACTTTCTTCAACAAGCCTTCTGGCCGTGCTACTGATGGCCGGCTCATCCTCGATTTCTTGGGTAATGTTCATCACTTTCTGATTAAATTCTAATGATGGGTGTATATTTATATATGTGACGCTTATTGTTTGGTACTGAAACTTAGATTGTGAAAACCCTGCCTCAAACAAAAATTAAAAAATTAGATATGATGTGCGTGTTTTGGTGCTTTGATCGTTGCTTTTCTTGTTTCGATTTTTTCTTCAATGATTTTTGGTGCCTTAGGGCATAAAAAGTTAAAAAGAACGCATAGCTATAGCTGTAAATTGTAGCATTTTCTTTTTTCTATCTAAGTTTCTTTTTTGTCTTCAATTTTAAGCTATTTGGGTAAGCTTAATCTTCGAAGAACATCTCCAATATTAAACGTCGAAAAATTTAATATAATCAATAAAAAAAAATGTTTATCATGTGTGATATTTGATAATAATAAAACTAAAAAATGGTCTCTAATTGCTCTTGCATTTTTTATTTTATTTTTGAGTTAAAAAAGTTAATTTTCTGACATGATATTCTAATTGGCTATCTACTGGACTTTTTAAAACTATAGAGTTATGTATATAGCCTTAATTTTTTTTTTTTGTCATACCATCTTTACAATAAAAATAGATAGTTGCATTGAAAAAACTTTTTTTTTTTTAATTTAATGTTCATTAATAATTACATTGAAAATACACTAAAATATTGAGCTAACCATTCTAATAACTGCAAATAAATTAAGGTAAACCCAGCCCCAAAGACTTAATTAAGCTAACCCTTCTAATAAATAAAAATGAATCAAGGTATACTCCAGCCCAAAAACTTAGACTTCAAGGTTACTTACACTTAGTTCCTCAATTAACTAAAGCTATCACATGCTAATAGCATCTCTTACTTTTTATTTTTATTTTTTTGAAAGACAATAATTTTTATTCAAGTAACGATGTATTAACACCCAAAATATATATTTAAAGTAATCAAATTATTTTTATGTACCCTTTAAGATGTCTTAAACTATATGTTAATACGCAGTATTTAATGACAAAGTATAGTTCTTGATGTGACTCGAGGAGTTCGTATTTATATATAACAGGTTCTTCCGAGGGAGAACTGAATGAGCACAAATCTCCGAAACCAGCAGATATAATGGAACAAAAAATTGCTCTCTTTCCCGTGTAAAGTAGATGTAAGTGTAACACACATGGAGACAAATTATTTCTAATCTTCAGAAGCAATAATAGAGATCCGCGGGACAACTAGACGAGAAGCCAAGCTGTAAAAAAATGTCCTTTTCTCAACTCAACAAAGCTAGCCGACACTTTTCATCATCGACTGATTAAGCACACGAATCCATTCACAATTCCCCTTCTACCAATATATATATAAATATATATATATATATATATATATATATATATATATATATATATATATATATATATATAAGCAATAAAACCACTCTGATGACTTACAATATCTTTTATCCTGTATAAATTAAAGCTCAATTTTTTTTATTCTTGTAAATCTAATTTACAGTAAAACCCTATTTGATTGCATGAAAATGGACATTATCTATGAAAAATAGATATTTTCTTTAATAAAAAAGATATTTTCTTGAGTTTGGTAATTAAAGTTTTTTTTTTTTATCTTTTCCTAACTATTATGTTGGAAAAATAAAATTTTTCTAGGAGAAAATCCATAATTTGGTGCATGAGACTAAGTTACTGAAAATAAATAAGTTCATTTTCGTACATGCAATCAAACATGTATTAAAATTTTTTTAATTATTTTTTAAAAAATATTTTTATGAGAAAATGACATTTTCTTGTAAAACTATTTATATGCAATCAAACATGACTTAAGTGATCTTAAATACTTGACACACACTGCGTACATTTATTATCATCTTTGAATATTTTATAAATGTAATCTGAATCTTACCTACACATTGTTTGAAGCGATAAATAAATTAATTAGTAGGTTAAATGGTGTTCTTCCCTGACATAACAGCACAGGCTCTGGGGCTGCCTTTCATTAGTCCATACTTACAGTCAATTGGGTCAGATTTCAGACATGGTGCAAACTACGCAACATTAGCCTCCACAGTACTCTTGCCCAATACTTCTCTTTTTGTAACCGGCATCAGCCCCTTCTCCTTGGCCATCCAACTCAACCAAATGAAGGAATTCAGAACCAGAGTTTCTGAACTTGGCCCATCAGGTTGGTACTTTTAAGAACTAGACATTCTCCAAGATCAAAGGTTCATCACGATGATTATTTTTTGTGTTATATTCAACTATTTCAATGTTAAGTGCCCTTAATATTTTTATTCAAATCATGCTAAAATGGTGCCGATTTATATTTTTTTATACACAATTGCACAATACTCAAAATTATTAGATAAATCATACTAATGTATACCTGGAGATGTGCCTCTAGTCGTCTAATAGTTTTGAGCATTATAGTTGGATAGAAACTATAATTACCATAGTCAATTTAACTTTTTTTTTTTTTTTTTTTTAACGTTGTCTTAGAGCAACTTCCTTCATTAGACATAATTGAGAAGTCGCTCTATGTCATGTATATCGGCCAAAATGACTTCACCTCCAATTTAGCAACCATTGGCATAGCTGGGGTGAAAGCCTATCTTCCTCAGGTGGTTGCTCAAATTTCCGGAACTATTAAGGTTAGAATTTAAATAATTTCCTTCATGGGCATTAATTATATCAATAAATACTCAGTAATTTATGCCTATATATGAAACTGTAAGACATGTATATTTGAAGAATATATGAAATTGATAATGAATATTGCTAAATCGAAGTTTATTATATATGTGAAAAAAACTTACTTTTTTATATTTTGTAGGAACTACATGGCATAGGAGGAAAGACTTTTCTTGTGCTTAATCTTGCGCCTATTGGATGTTACCCAGCTTTCCTAGTGAGGCTTCCTCACACTAAGTCTGACTTAGACGCCTATGGTTGCATGGTCTCTTACAATAAAGCTGTGAAAGACTATAACAAGATGTTGAAGAAGGCACTTCGAAATACTAGAAAAGTTCTCTCAGATGCATCTGTTATATACGTAGATATTCATTCTGTTTATCTTGAGCTCGTTCGACATCCCTCTAAATATGGTAAGTTACGACTGAGATTCCCTCTTGAGCTTTCTCCCAACTATGCATACATGATTGACCCATGAAGGCAAGAAACAATAGCTATATAACATATATGTCTAACTTCTAAATAGCTTTATATCAAAAAATCATTAACATAGTTGTAATAGTAAGGATTGAACCTAAAAGTTATAATTAATAGGTGGAGGTCGAAATACTGTCACAATCCATTTCGTCAGACCCTCAGAACACATTAACTAGACTTTCGGTGGTGACTCACAAGGTACTGTTCCCTCTTCTTGGGGTTTTATTTCATCTCTGAAGAGATTCGAACCAAGTACTTGGGGCATAAATATCTTGATTTCGCAAAATCCACTACCATTGAGCTGATAGCTCAATGGTAGTGGATTTTGCAACACCTAAATGGTAGTAAATTTCACGAAATAAAGGTACTTATGCCCTAGGTCATTGGTTCGAATCTCTGCAGAGGCGAAATAAAACCCCAAGGAGAAGGGATAGTACCTTTGAGTTACCATCGAAAGCCCAGTTAGTGTGTTCTAGGGGCCTGATGGAATGAATTATGACAAATACCTATTAAGCTATTATCAATTGTTTCATTATGTGGAGAGAAAAATGTGAAAATGTGTTACATATTCTAAGGTATTTACTCATTTATTCAATAATTATACACGCTGCATGCAGTTACATAAAATTATATAAATCACTCATTTAATAATTATATATGTTGCATACTCTATATATGATTTTTGGTCTTAGGCCTCGTGTATGGAACTAAGGCTTGCTGTGGGCAAGGAGGGGGAGATTATAACTACAACCCTCAAGTGTTTTGCGGAAATGAAAAGGTAGTAAATGGAAGCATGTTGCGAGCAAAAGCCTGTACAGACCCAAATAAATATGTGAGTTGGGATGGAATACACGCGACTGAAGCTGCAAACAAGCTGGTGACAAAGGCTATTCTTAATGGCTCTCTTTTTGACCGTCCCTTCCCTCTTCATGAGCTCTGTGATCTTCGACCAATTGGTTAAATCGGGAGGCTTACTGCAATTAAGTCCTTTGTTGTAGTCTCCAACTTCCATTGAGTTTATGTGACACATTTTTGTATTGGAAATAAAGAAAATTTTGTTGCATACATAAAATTTTATTCCAGTATTTGTGATGCAATGAAAATATGGCAAAACCTCCTTTTTTTATTTTAATTTTTTTCCCTTTAATCGCTAGCTGACTCATTTGTTAGTAAACTAGCCTATGAAGCCTAGATATAACTAATAATTTATTTTATTTTTTTCCTAGATGCATTAAGAACTATTGTTGCAGTCCACTGATAACAAAACATGGTCAAGTTGTCCGTAGTTGCATTTTATCATATCATATTATTATAGTTTAGTTAATTGTTGTTAGTTAGTCGACTATGATTAGTTTTTTATTAAGTTGGTTACTATAATTGATTCAAAACAACCTTTAGTATATATAGCCAAGGTTATTGTAATAAAAATTAATGGAAAGTCTGCAATTTTTCTTTCCAAACTCTATTTCTGAATAGTATCCGAGCTTTTCTCTATTGCCTCTATTCTTCTTGTTTGTGATTCATGACTCTATCACAAGTTGAGTCTTCGTCAATGGCATCAATGCCATTGATGCTCAATAGACCTGAAGATAGTCCTCACTATCTTCATCCTAATGAAAATCCTTCATTTCTTCTTGTTTCATTGGTTCTTACTAGATCAAATTATCAATCATGGTATAGATCCAAGAAAGTTGCTTTGCTATCAAAGAATAAGGTGAAATTTGTTAATGGAATCATTCATATTCCTACAAGGGATGATCAAACCTATTTAGCTTGGGAAGGATGCAACAGGATGGTGTATTCTTGGATTGTGTGATTTGTTTTCGATTCAAATGCAAAGAGCATTTTGTGGACCGACAATGCTGCTGATGTAGGGAAAGATCTTCATGATTGATTCTCACAAAAAGATGTCATACAAATAGTTGACTTGCAAGAAGAGATCTTAAGTTTCAACCAAGGACCATTGTCTCTAACAAAGTATTTTGCACAATTGAAGATTCTGTGGAATGAGTACACCACTTTGAAACCAATACCACACTGTATTTGCATTTTCAACGTACTTGTTCTATTCTCAAAACTGTGAAGAAACATCACAAAGAATCTCACTCGATTAGATTCTTGAAAGGTTTAACTGAAAATTTTGCCACAATAGGATCTTAGGTATTGTTAATGGATCCAATGCCTAATATCAATAAACATTTTGCACTAGTTTTGCAAGATCACTTGAGCTTGCTCAATTTGTTACTCAATCTTCAATTCAATCTTTCAAGAAGCCTAATAGTAGTTCTAATCAATGATCGTGCAAGCCTGAAAACAATAGTTCTAAACTAGTTTGTTCTTTTTGCAATTTCACTAGTCACACCATTGATGTCTGTTACAAGAAGCATGGCTATCCACCAGGTTACAAACATAAACGTAAGTATGTGATTGCTCAAGCAAATCAAATATCTATTGGTGTTGATAATCCTAAAACTACTATTAATGATCCTAGTGCATTTGTTCAATCTACCATTTCTTCATCTGTTCTTGTTATTACTTAAGAACAACATCAACAACTTCTTTCTTTGTTGCAACAAGCAAATGTTTCCAACATAATAGCTAGTGATGCTCAAGTCAATCAAATGATAGCAAACTTCTCTTTGCTTGCAGATGATCCAGGTATAAATAAATTTTCCCCTACTAATTCTTTACTGCTTCATAATAATCATAAGAACTTATGAATCTTAGATACCAGAGCAATTGATCACATTGTTTGTGATCTAACGTTGTTTGAGACATATAAACCAATTTTGAATGCACAAGTTTCTTTCCTAATAACCAAAAAATTTCAGTTACATATACTAGAACTATTGTATTTTCTAAAAATTTCATATTTCACGATGTTCTTTATGAACCTTATTTTTCTTTCAATCTAATTTATGTTACCAAATTAACATCTAAATATCCTTACTCAATTCTTTTTTGTCATAATCTTTGTTTTATCCAGGATCTTCATACTTCAAAGATGATTGGATTAGCTAAAATAATCAATGGATTTATCACCTTGGTTGTCCTTCATTTTCCAATACCAAATGCAATAATTCTTTTTTAGAATTTCTGTTTATACTCAAAATAAGCCAAATGAAAGTAATCTTTGGCATTTTAGATTGAGACATTTGTCTAATGCTAGACTGAAACTTTTGCAACAACGTGATCATCGCATTACTTTACCTTCTTTTTCTCATTGTCATGTATGTCATTTAGTAAAACATTAAAAATTATCTTTCCTTGTTAGTAATTTCATTTCCTCTCATTGCTTTGATCTTGTTCATGTTGATAATTGGGGGGCATCTAGCATAGTTTCTCTTGTTGATTACCAGAGTCATTTCACATGGATTTGTTTCATGAAATCCAAAGCTTAAACAAGACAACTTATTCATAATTTTTTTTTCTTATTTAAACTCAATTTTTTGTTAAAATAAATTGTATACAAAGTGATAATGGGCTTGAATTTAACATGCCTGATTTCTATGCTTCTCGAGGCATTATTCATCAAACCACTTGTGTTTACACCCCTGAACAAAACTTAGTTGTCAAAAGAAAACATCAACATATTCTTAATGTTGCTAGATCACTTAAATTTCATTCTCACTTGCCTATCACATTTTGATATGATTGTGTTGCAATGTAATGTTTCTTATCAATCAAATATCATCCTTAATTATCTCCAATAAATCTCCTTATCAGATTTTGTTTAATAATAATCCTTTTTTTGACAATCTCAAAGTATTTGGATATCTTTCTAATCCATCTACTATTGATCATAATCTATCAAAGTTTGATAGTAGAGCTGATGCTTGCATATACCTTGGATTTCCTTCATATACCAAAGGTTTCAAGCTATATAGCTTAGACTCTAAGTGTATCTTCATTTCTCAAAATGTACATTTCTGTGAACATGTATTTTCCTTTTCTTCTAGTCCTACTTTTCATCATACTTTTTCTGATTCAAATTTTGTTTTACCAGTTACTTATAATGTCCCTTTGGCTGATTCTTATCCTAATTCTTCTACTCATAATTTGTCTTCTCCTTTTGTTCTTTCTAATCATGATTTAATTGATACTAATGCAATAGTTCCAAAACTTATTGTTACTAGAAAATCTTCTAAACAAATTTTCACTCCTCCTTGCTTGCAAAATTACCAATATTCCTTGCCTAATCTAAAAGCAAACCCTATTTTGTGCAATATCACATCTCCATCCCATCTCAAATGCACATTCTCTCATTCGACTTTCTGAAAAGCAGAGTTTTTGTAGCGAAATTAACAAAAATCAAAGATCCTAAAACTTAATCATACTGAACCAGTAAAACATATATGTTGGAAAGATGCAATGTAATACCCTAACTCAATTGAATGAAATTTATCATTTATTTAGTGAAATTTGGGTGCAAAATGAAACCGGACTGATTTTAGAGCTAAATTTGGCAGGTTCTAAAACTATCATTTAGTGCCCCTTAAGGACCCCAAACAACTTGAAATGAAGTAAGATTATATGAACCAACTAAGGGGACAACATATCCAAAAATTAGAACTATTGGTCAAGGTTAAGGTTTTTATTTGTCAAACGTCCTTCAAGGGTCTAAATTAGAAAGAATTATAATTTAGGATACTTCGGGGGGATCAAAATGACCCGAAACAAAACAGAATGACATGAACTAACAAAATGAATAACATATCCAAAAATTAGAACACTTCGCTAAGATTTGGATTTTTATTTGCCTAGTGACCTCAGTGGGTCTTAAATAAGAAAAGTTTTGAAGGAAAACCACCTACACTACAAGAAATTGATGATATAACAACGTCAATTCGACAACGAGCATCAACGACCGTTGTAAAAGTAGGCATACAACAACAGTCATAAAATGTCTGTTGTCAAATCGCTTTTGTAAAAGGTGTACAACAATGTTCACCATGGGAACATTGTTGAAAAGGCCATTACAACGAGCAGACGAATGTTGTTCTATGTTATTACAACAATCATAATTGCTCATTGTCGAATGACACCTTCTACAAGGTTTGTTAGTAGGTTGTTGTAAAAACAACGTAAGTTATTACAATACTCATTCATGAACATTGTTTATAACCGTCTATAACAACGTTTATTCGATCGTTGTAAACGGATTACGTTATAATATAATGCGTGAATAATGGTATAACCACTGGATGGCAGTATAATGTCGACATAATGATCGGATAATATGCGTATAAAGTGGTAGGGATGACGATAGAATAACGCGTAAATAATGGTATAACCTGTGAATGGCGGTATAATGTAGGCATAATGATCGAATAATGTGCATATAAAGTGGTACGGATAATGATAAATGATTGAATAATGTAGGCAAAATGATCGAATAATGATCGAATAATGTACGTGTAAAGTGGTACGGATAATGATCAAATAATGCGCGAATAATGGTATAACCCGTAACTAGTGGTATAATGTAGGTATAACGCTAGAATAATGCACGTATAAAAGTTTAAGGATATCTATCGAATATTGCGTGAATGATATATATGGTATATATAACACATGAAATGTGGTATAATGTAAGAATAAATATTGAATAATATGTGTATAAAATTCTAGCGATAACGATCGAATAATGGGTGAATAATGGTATAAATAACCCATAAAATGTTGTATAATGTAGGGATAAAGATCGAATAATGCCCGTATAAAAATCTAGGGATAACGATCGAATAATGCATGAATAATTATATATATATCCACCAGAGGAATGTGGTATAATGTAGGGATAAAATTTGAATAATGCCCGTATAAATATATAGTGGTAACAATCGAATAATGCACTTATAAAAATTGTTATGTTGATCAATATATCTTACGAAAGTATATGCGTACATTATTCGTTTATCTCCGCATTATTATGAAATTATTTTCACATTATACCGCTATTTAGGCGCATTATACATGAATTATTCGTTTGTTATACTTGCATTACTCAATCATAAATAAGGTACATATTTAAGTATATATATATATAAGCGCGCATTATTCGTTTGTCCCTGCATTATTGTGAAATTATTCTCGCATTATACATGAATTATTCATTTGTTATACTTGCATTAGTCAGTCATAAATAAGGTACATATTTTACGTATATATATATATATGTGTGTGTGTGTGTGTGTGTGTGTGTGTGTGTGTGTGTGCATTATTCGTTTGTCCCTGCATTATTATGAAATTATTCTCACATTATACAGTTATTGACGCACATTATACATGAATTATTCTTTTGTTATACACGCATTATTCAATCAAAAGTAAAGTACATATATTATAGATATATATATGCACGCATTATTCGTATCACTTAAGAATAAAAAATTTCATAGTGCCAAACATATATACAATCCATCAAAAAGTATAATTATTATTTATACAACTTATTGTTATTAATCATAATAAACAAAAATAAAAAGATCTATAAGCAAGAATTCTTCTTGAATGATTATCACGTCTCATCTTGATACACAATCCAAGCATATAAACTCAAGTTCTTCATTATTCCAATCTTTATATATATAACTACATCAAAAAACAAATGAAGTTAATTAGAATAATTTTTTTAAAAAAAATTAAGAATAAGAGCTAAAGAGCAACTATAACAGTTAAAACAATTCAATATATATCTAGATAAAAAAATTTGAACTTAATTAGATTAATTTAAAACAAATAAATTAAGAATAAGAGCTAAAGTTGAAATCATTGAGGTTAGCCTATTAGCTCAAGAATTTCGTTGTGCTTTCCCTTGAGGTTAGCCTAGTAAAACAAGTCGAAATCATTGAAAACATAAATTAACCTGGAAAAATCAAATGCCAGATACAAGCCTGTATGCTGTAAGAAAAAAAAACATTGTAGTATCTAAAGCATTGAACAAACCATCAACTTATTTTATTTATGGTTTTACTCCAATTTGGAAAAAACACATGAAGATATGGTTAAGGTTACAAGAAAACTTTAAACGTTGCAAATCATAAATTTCTTGCTCTAATCTTTTCTTCTTGTCATCAAGTTCTGTCAATTGCTTTTCGTGATCTCCAATCACCAAAGCAACTGCCAGTCATCCATCCTTCGTACTCTAGTAGATCACGAAAGTATTTGTTCGTGCATCTCTTATGGTATTTTTCGAATTTTTGCTCACTGATGGTACTTTCTGAAGCATTCAAGATATAACTAGTGTTGGATAGACTGTAGCAACAAACACACGATACATCAAGATATGTATCTATATATGCTATTCTACCTTCCCATCATTCATTATTGACTCCAGTAAGGCGTGCATTTTTTTTGAGAGGAAAATTGGTGATGTCGGTGATTGCAACTGCTTTCCATTGAAATGTTATTATGCTTAAAAATGCGAATAATATGTACAGTTTGTATGATTCGCACTGGTTAATACAAAAAATTAGAAAAAATTTATTGAATGAATGATTTGAGATATTTGGTTAAACTATGGGTGGCATGTTTAACTGCACTGATTATTTATGTATTCTTTGAAAAATATAGTTTAGTATGCTAATTAAATAATTAATTAACATATATTTTGTAAAGAATACATAAATAATCAGTGTAGTTAAACATACGAACCATAGTTTAACCAAATATCCTAAATAATTCATGCAATAAAATTTTTCTAATTTTCTGTATTAACTAGTGCGAATCATACACACTGTACATATATTTCGTATTTAAGCATAATAACATTTCAATGTAAAGCAGTTGCAGTCACCAACATCACTGATTTTCCTCTCAAAAAAAATGCACGCCTTGCTGGAGTCAATAATGAATGATGGGAAGGTAGAATGACATATATAGATACATATCATATAATTTCAATAAACATAGTGCTTATGATGTATCATGTGCTTGTTACTGAAATCTATCTAGCACCCAACCTTGGCTGAGTATTTATCTTCAGGTTTAACAATATATTGATATTCTTGCAGGTGTATAATACTAGAATAACATGCAAAAACGTGTATAATAATAAAATAAAAAGGTGTATATAATGTGAGAACAATATCTTAGTTCAAAGAAAGTTGAACAGACCACACAACCATTCACTATCACATTCAGACGAATACGAATACAAGATTCGGAATAGTGAGATGTACCTGGTTTTTAGCATTTACGGTCGTCCTATTGGGAGAGGATGAACACTTATTCTTCATTGTAACATACGAAATCGCAAGAAAATGAATAATTGAATTGAAAAATGAAACGAAGAAGACAGAGAGATTAGGGCACAAAAATGAACTAAAGCCGACTTGAAAACAGAATCGCAAGTATATATATATGTACGGTATTTCAAAATGAATAATTCAGGTATAACAACAGATACTATATGTATAATACTTGAATAGTGGGAAAATATGCATGAATAGTGGAATAATGCGAGAATAATATTCGAATAATTCAAGTATAAAAATTGTTTGGTTATTTGGCAAAAACAATCGAAAAACGAATAATGCCGACATATATATCTATAATATATATACTTTAATTTTGACTGAATAATGCTGGTATAACAGAAGAATAATTCATGTATAACATGCGTGAATAACGGTATAATGTGAGAATAATTTCACAATAATATATGTGTTATACAATAAATTATATATGGACGATAAGAACTTATATATGTTAAATTATGTAACACCCACGAATTTTGTTTGAATTTCAAATAAAATAAATTTACGTCAAATATAAATTATATATATACCATAATATTTGTATATAATGCATAAATAATTAAACGTATATATATATATATATATTTGTAACACCCCAATTTTTGGCCGGACCTCCGTTCACGTGTTGCCTCACGTGTGGATCATCGCCCAATGAAAATCAAGGTGCTACTTGAAATTTTCGCTCTGTCAAAATCTCTTTCTTAAAAATCAAGTGCATAATAATTTGTTCTCAAGTTAACGTCTGTGTAGATATTTTAAAACAAACAAAAGGTCAAAATAATTTCTCTATTAATTCACCGAATCTCTCAAAACAATGCATAAATAATATAGCGAAAATACTTAAAACCATTCATTTAAACCAAAATCGTTAAACAAGTAAAGCCATTTAAAGATAAAACGACCAAGTTAAAACCAACGTAATTACATTAAAACAATTCTATAATATATATAAAACTTGACCTGCAAGTCACCTATCCCGGACGACCTCCCCATGAGGTGTCCAATTTGAGTACGAGTCTTCTAACGTAAGTCAACATATTCTACTTCCAGGCATACCTCAAAAATAAAGTGGGAGTGAGCTCAAAAACTTAGTGGATCAATCCCACACATCACATGCATTATATAGATCCAATCCAAAACATTACAAACACTTTCAAACATTAGGCGTTCAAATATTCATTTGTTTTAGTTGTACTCTAAGACCAAAAGAGGGTTGAGATGCCTCTCGGTATTCCCTATGATCCAATCTAATCTCAGAGGGTTCCAATAACCATCTAAAATCAATCGACATTCACATCACAGCCTAAGAGAGTGTACTTACTGCAGCATCGTACTGTCTCCCAAAAGCTTCGAGCTATCACAGTCAGCTCCGGGTGGGAATACCTACGATTCGCCTTGTGGCTCAACGATCTCAAGCGGTGACATATAGGAGATGCCACCTCGATCCGCTTCAGGCTCGTCAATCGTACCGGTACGTGGATTCTTAATAAACTATCGTCTTATTTTAGTTTTACAAACAATTTCATTCATGCCAACCATCACACATATCATGGAAAATAAATCAAATAATGCAGGCTATTCACATGAGTAAATAATGAAATCTAAATGCATGATTTCTTATTAACGCATGCCAGAGATGAACGAAGCACAATTTAAATAAATTATCATACCATCAGCCAAGCAAGTCAAACAAGTTCAATCAATTTTATAACAAAATTCTAATAATCCTAGACCTATTCAACCAAATTCTTTGAATCTTAAATCTGTATAATACAAATGAGTAAGGAAGTCACGCCCACCTGATTTCGCCGATCTTCGGGGCTCCTTGCTTTCCTTTGAGATCCTCGATACGCTAATATACAGATAAATCTAAAATTTAACACTTGATAGAATTACTCTTAAGCTTAAATAATTTCTAAGATGATTATGGAGTCCAAATATTACTTTCAACTAATTCAAGGTTATTCGAGAATTCTGAAATTTGATATATTCTAATTAAAATAGTTTCTAAGTCTTCTAAATTTCCTAATTTGAAATTACAATTTTTAAAATTTACTTACAAGCTTTTTTGTAGCTTTTAACTTCTAATAACTTCATCTCCGAAAGTTAAATAATTTATTAATATCATAATTAATATAATTACGAACAAAATAAGACTTCTAATTATTATAAGCTTAGTTTTAGGGCTTTAGATTTTATTATTTCTTTACAAAAGATGTTTTACTCCTAAAGTTTATCTTTCATTTTTTTTCAACTAATTTAAATTATTAAATCTTGAACTTTCAATATTAAACAGAACTATTAATATGTTGGAAAACTATTTGTCTTTCCAATCCTAATTTAAAAGATTAATTAATCTAATTTTATTAAATCAACTTATCCTCATGTTCAAAAATCAATAAATAATCTAATATTTAATTTATTTAATTTAAATTATAAAATAAATTTTCTAAATTTCTTTTGTAATTGCTTTAATTAATTCCTATTTACGTCTAGTTTCTAATTTCCCTTGTTCTAAGTTTCTTTTGTGGAAGATTCAATCTTCTATGTATTTGAGTTTTCAAGTGTGTAATGTCTCATCTTTCTAAGTTATTTGGTGTGTTACCCCTTTGGCTTGTAATAGTCCTTGTTATTGTGTTCATCATTATAATAATATGTTGTCGATGTTTTTGCATGATCCTCATCTGTGATGATTCCGCTTCAGACTCTGAATCATAAACTCTCTATTGGTATTAGAGCCAGGTTATATGTTTAGTGCTATTAGACACAACGATTCTTGTCCCTGTAGTCTGTGTTTCTGGACTTTTGTCTACTGTACACAATCTTTCTGTAACATCTCCGACGTAGAACTCTTTTATCTCTGGGATATCCGGTGTCAATCAGGACTTCCTGTTTCTCTGGCTTCTTCCACTTCATACTATACCTCATCACCTGGCTCTTCCCCTTGTGGCCCATTATCCCCAGGATACTCGGACCAGTAAGCCTGACGATACTTAATCTTTTTAAGTAAGTCCTGTCTGAAAACCAGTATTACTGCTTCCTGTTTTCCATTTTTATCCGACCTACCAGCAAAGCTGTTTAGTCGTTGTGAACCAGCCGTGTTAGCCAAGGAAGGCGTTTAAAGGCATTTCTCACTGTTTGACATAAACTATTGCTTGGTA
>JAJIYU010012260.1:0-14662 GCA_030144865.1 Tinospora cordifolia | reverse complement strand
TGGCAGCGAGTATGAAATATGTTCTCTCATTGTTGTTGCAAGTCATCTACCTTGATTTGAGAATTCAAGACACGCCTCATTACAAGAGATTGCCTTCTGCTAGATATTGGATGTCATCGTCACTTGCATTCTCAAATGAAAACAATGAATCTTCGCTCTCACTTTCTGTCCCCACTTCACCATCATCATGCAGGATCATTGCCCTTTTGTTTGGACATTGTGAAGCGATATGTCTACTTCCCAAACATTTAAAGCATTTGATGTCTCTATTTCTAGAGGGTTGGGAAGTAGATTAACCTTTGTCTTTCACAGAAACTTCGATGGTGCTTTTGGTTGTCTCCTTGGAAACAGTTTTATCATCCTTCTTCCAATTTGACCTCTAATAAGAACTAGAAGTTGAGGTAGACTTTGAAGCCCGTTTATTTTTCAATCTATTTTCTACCTTTATCGCCACGTGCACCATATCTTCTAGCTCAACATAATGGTGAAGATCTACAACATTAGCTATCTCCTAGTTCAACCCTTTTAGAAATCGACCCATTGTTGCTTCCTGATCTTCCTCCACATTAGCCCTTATCATAACCACCTCCATATCTTTATGATATTCCTCCACACTTTTTGACCCTTGTCTAAGGCTTTGTAGTCTTTGATAAAGCTCCCTGTAATAATGACTAGGAACAAACCTTTTCCTCATTAAAGCTTTCATTTCTTTCCATGTTTCGATAAGTTGCTCTTGATTTCTCCTTCTATTGGTGACTTGCTGATCCCACCAGATGATTGCATAATCTGTAAATTCAATTACTGCCAATTTTACCTTTTTTGCTTCTGAGTAATTATGACATTAAAAAATCAACTCAATTTTTTTCTCCTATTCCAAATAAACTTCTGGGTCAATTTTACCTTGGAAAGGCAGAATCTTCATCTTAATGTTTCCAAGATTCCTATCTATCCCATCCCTACTTCTAGGGCGATTTTGTTGGAAACCCCTCCCATGCCTAACTCCTCTATGCCTATTTCTACCCAGTTAAACTTCAGATTCATAATCATCTTCATCCCCACTAATAGCTTCATCTTCATCAACATCTCCATCCACATGTATAGGATGACGCCTTGCACGCCCTCTTGGACTATGATCTCTTTGAGGCCGTCCTTCTAAAGTTTGAAGCTCTGCAGCTTGCCTATCTATTCTATCTCTAAAATCTCCCAACACCACATTTAAGCGTCCGAATTGTTGTTGCATGGCAGATATCATAAACGCAAAATCTTGTGGTTCTTCCTTGTTAGATGATGATTCATTTGTTTTTGACATGTTCATTAAATGACCTGCAAGAAAAATGTTAGTAAAAAGAAACCTCTCACACAAATGTTCACTTTTTCTTTCTTTTTGAAAATTGCTCACACTCTTTCCTCTCGTAGCTTTCTCCCGTAGCTCTTTAAGGAACTAATCAAACCCAACCAAGAATTAACTCAATCTTGTAGAGTTTATGTTAACAGTCAGGATATAAAAAAGAAAGGAATGAAATGATTTTCAGGAAAATGGTTCAAAAGAAAGAACAACAATTAGATACAAGATCGAATAACTGAAAACCAGTCAAGATCATAGCTTTTGATATAAACACAAGCACTTTCACAGTAATAACTTCTCTTGCATAAAAACAATTAACAAATACTCTCTTTTTTCCTTCTTTTTGCTGAATTCACAACTTTTTTTTTAGAATCACAACTTTTTTTTCCAGAATCACAACCTTTTTTTTTATCCAGAATCACAACCCTTTTTTTTCTTTTTCTTTTTTTCAGAAACACCTCTTTTTTTTAATAGTTAAGAGTAATGAAAATAAAAGAGAATTGAATAAGAAGGAAACAAGGAACAAAAAGATGAAAGAGGATGACGAATGAAAGAAAACTGATGAACAAAAATGAAGCAATAGAAATATGAAATGAAAATTATGAAACAAAAAGATATAACTTGATCTTAGAGCCGAAGCTCTGATACCAACTGATGCGGACCCGCTAGGAATTAGATCCTAAGAACCCCCATTCGAGGTGGTATGCTCACCCCAAGAAAGCTCAAATCAGATTTAATGATCCACTTGAACCCTTGAATAACAAAAAAATCAAGAACCCAAAGTGTTAAACGCCACAAGGTTGATCAATCCTTGATAAGTCTAGAAAAGCTTAATGAAGAACATAAGAGAAAACCTCTTTCAAATCTGAAATGTTCAGATTAAACACTCATTTTACTAATTTGATGCCTTCCTCAAAGAGGAGCAAGCCAATTTATACAAATCCTAGATGTAACTCCAGGGAATACAAAAAGTCACAAAAATAAATAGCTAACTCACCCATGAGAATTGAAGAGTCTACACTAACTAACACTTAACACATATCACAACTCCACTAGTAACTCCTATAGACAATGCATTAACTTCAAACACAAACACACTATTGCATAGTTATTACACCTTGAAAACTGAAATGTTTGACATAAAAGACCAATAACTCATAGGAAATTAACTAATTTCGTGCAACCTCTAATAATGACCAATAAACCAACTTTATCATCTCAAATTAATGAGATTATGACTTGAATTATTCTGTCCACATATGCATTTCTACTAGAGCTCTTTTTATTTCTCATAGTTTTAACTATCCTGCACTTGGATAATACTCATGGCTCCTTTTGGTTTATTCAAGCCCATATTAAAGTTGGAAAAACCATTAACACTTTGTTTGACCCAAATGTCTTGAACTAGCCCAAGTGGCATTTTATTAAGTCTTTTGGCACGGGCCCTTGTAATCGGTCCTCTTGGAATATGCAAAGCATCATCATCACCATTAATTAATTTATTCGTGTCATCTTTGTCAACTTCATAATCTGCATCACGGGTTAGGTCTAATGTTACATTTATAAGTACACAACTTGCATTACTTTCTATTATCTCAAGTCTTATTATTTCTCAATGAGCACACAACCCAAATAATTTAATTATAATTTAATAAGACTATTACAAGAGAGATCAAAGAAAAACTTCAATCTTTATTTATTGAATAAAATAAAGGGATACATGCTTGAAATTCAAATAATGAAAAGGGGAGTACATAACTCAAGAATAAAAGTAAAATTTTAGCGAAAGTTTTTATTCAAAATTTGGACAATATGCCTTCCATAGAAACTTTCTAAAAATATAGTTTCTAATCCCTTAGCAAGCTTGATCATGCATTTCAAATTACTGAAAAATAAAAGGAAGGAGCGAGCACATAGCCCAGTGGATCATTCATCAAACTACTAATTTACTAATTCAAATCAAAAGTACATCCAATTTCAATCATTTACAAGCATTAAGCGTTTCAAATAATATCTTGTTAGTGTTGTATATTTCACCGAAAGGGGTTTTTAATCCCTTAATGTTCTTCATTAAAATACTCCTATTTTTGGGATGGAATGACAATTCATCTTGTCACATTCCATTGGAAATAAGGATCACATATCCACATTCTAAGTATTTTAAAACACATCCACACTTAGTGATGTTACTCATATACACTAAGTATATGCAAAGAACACCCATAACATCACTTAGACTACTATGATGGTACATAATTTTTATCTTCACTTTCTCATATTTAATTTCAAATAAATATGAAACAAGATCATAATAATTAATATTAGAATTTAAATAATCAAGAGAACATGGAAAACATACATGACATGCTTGAAAATTCAAAAATAAGCCTAACTAGGGTTTCTAAGCATGCTATGCTATCATGTATGAATTAAAACATGAAAACATGTTAAATTGAAAATAAAACTTGATCAAACATGCCTCAAACTGAAATATAAACATGTTGAAAACAAAAACAAACATGAATATACTAGAAACTTGAAGTAGCAAAGAAGAAGTTCTAGAAATCCATCCACCTTGATCTGAGTTTCTTTTGAATCCGGCAGAGGCTCCCTTATCTACCACTTTCAGAAATTTAAGAACTTTTAACCACCAACAAAACTACTTCAACAACTTTCTAAAATACTGAAATAAGAACTTCTCACATAAGAGAGAAAAGAGGGTGAGAAGAGGTCCCAAGAAGAGGGCAAGAACAAACAAAGAGGGAAGTGTCAACTCTTTACTTTGGGATGAGATGAAAGTGAGCAAGGAGGGTTTATATAGATGTTCATGAGAGCATATGGAACATCCTAGGGCAGCTCACAAAAATTTGGGCAAATTTCCATACGTAAAGGGGATGGTTTGCATAAAGAGGGCAAGTGTGCTCATGGTTAGTATGTGGGGCCACTATGGCTTTCTAATTCAAAAGATATGAGTACAATCTTGTTTCCTAACTATGTGTAAACACAAAAAAGGTTTAAATCATATTCTAATTCAAATGGGAGGTCCCATATGTGCTCATGGCAACTTTTGTTTTGGTTTCCTTGCTTGCTCATCACACAAACTCACAAAGAATACTTTCGCATTTTCTTATTTCTTGGACATCAAACATGGGTGTACAATATCAAATTTGAGGGGACACCATATAATAGTCAAAGATGCTCATCTTGGTTACAAGAAACTACGTAAATAGGGTTGCTCACAGGTGTGCACACACATATGTACGTGGTTGGGTCGATTTTGGCTTACCCATGTGGGTGTACACAATCAAGTGGGGGTGGTCATGACGTCACGGGTTTACAAAAATAAAATAAAAATTAATATCTCCTTATTTACATGAAATTATAATTTATATCCTATAATAATGGAATCACAGGAACGTAACGCACATTTTAAGGTATGGTTTGGCCCTAGGTGATTTTCCTTCAAAAATTTCCTTATTTAAGACCCATTGAGGTTACTAGGCAAATGAAAATCTAGAACTTGGCCAATTGTTCTGATTTTTAGATATTTCATTCGTTTTGTTGGTTCATGTCATTCTATTTCGTTTTGGGTCATTTGGATTCCCCAAAGTATCCTAAATGACAATTCTTTCTAATTTGGACCCCTTGAAGGGAATTTGACAAATGAAAACCTAACCTTGACCAATTATTCTAATTTTCAGAGATATTGTCCAATTAGTTGGTTCATGTCACCTTACTTCATTTTAAGTTGTTTTGGGTCCGTAAAGTTTACCAAATGAGACTTTTGAAAACGTGCCAAATTTAGGCCTAAAATGAGCCTGGTTTCATTTTGTACCCAAATTCACTGAATTGATCTTGAATGTTATTTAATTAAATATAGAGTTTTCAGGGTATTACATATGGTATCCTCCAAGTTTGATTCCATGCTTTCTTGCTCACATGACGTCCAAGATTGAAAATGGGAAGGTTTTCAATTAGCTAATGAGTAAAACCCAAGCTTGAGAAGATAGGAAAGATTCTTGTTAAACTGTAACAACTCAGGCCCACTGTAATGATATTGTCCCCACCTTAGCCACCACTGACTGGGTGCAGAGTTTTGTTCTTGGCAAGACTCAAACTTAAGTCTCCCAAAAGCGCTCGACATAATGAGACACCTTAGAATGCACATTTAGCCCAGGAATCTCCTTGGAGTCGAACTGATGTGGGATAATACAATCCACCCCCCTTGGGAGCAATCTCGTCGTTGAGATTTTAACCTCCAGTACACACAAAGTGGCTCTGATACCATTTGTAACAATCCGGGCCCATTGTGACGATATTGTCCCCACCTTAGCCACCACTGATTGGGTATAGGGTTTTGTTCTTGGCAAAACTCGAACCTAAGTCTCTCAAAAGCGCTCGACATAATGAGACACCTTAGAAAGCACATTTAGCCAAGGAATCCCCTTGGAGTCAGACTGATGTGGGATATTATAATCCACCCCCTTTGGGAGCAATCTTGTCCTCGAGATTCACACCTCCGGTATACATAGAGCGGCTCTGATACCATTCTTGTAACACCCCAACCCCCAAGAGATAAGTTTAAGCTCAACCACAAGGCAGGTTGGGTCCAATGTTACATGTACGAGTACATAACTTGCACCACTTTCTATTATCTCAAGTCTTATTATTTTTCAATGAGCACACGATCCAATTATTTAACTTCAAATTTAATAAGACTATTATAATAGAAATAAAAGAAATATTTGCTTTTTATTTACTTAATAAAATAAAAGAGTACATATTTTAAACTCTTATTTATTCAAATAAGTTAAGGATTGTATGCTTTAATTCAAATAACTAGAATTTGAAAGAGAGTACATAGCTCTTAAAAATTGAAATAAAATTCAGTGGAAGTCTTTAATTCAAAATTTAGGGCACTATGCCCTTACAATATAAACATTCTAAAAGTAGACTTTAAAAAATTCATAGTCTTTATGTAATTCAATTTCCTGAAAAATAGAAGGAATGGGTGAGCACATAGCCTAGTAGATCATTCATGAAACAACTAAGTTATTAATTCAAATCAAAAGTACATCCAATTTCAATCACTTGGAAGCATTAAGCGTTTCAAACAATATCTTGTTAGTGTTGTATATTTGACCAAAAGGGGTTTTTAATCCCTTGATGTTCTTCATTAAAATACTCCTATTCTGGGATAGAATAACAATTCATCTTATCGCATTCCACTGAAAATAAGGATCACATGTCCCCATTCCAAGTATTTAAAACACATCCACACTTAGTGATGTTATTCATATACACTAAGCATATGTAAAAAACACTCATAACATCAATTAGACTACTATGATGGCATGTGGTTTTTATTTTCACTTTCTCATATTTAAATTCAAATAAATATGAAACAAGATCATCATAATTAATATCAGAATTTAAATAATCAAGAGAACGTGGAAAACACAAATAACATGATAGAAAAATAAAAAATAAGCCTAAGCATGATTTCTAAGCATGTTATGCTATCGTGCATGACTTAAAAATATAGAAACATGATAGCTGAAATTAAAACATGATCAATCATGCTTCAAAATGCTGAAATTTATAAAATAACATGATAAAAAATACTGAAAACATGAATGCACTAAAGGCTTGAAGTAGTAAAATATGAGTTTTAGAAATCCCCTCCACCTTATTCTCTTAAAAATTTCAGCAAGGGTTCCCAATGTCCAAGCATTTCCAAACGCCAACAAAATCACTCAAAACAACTTACTATAAGACTGGAATTAGAACTTTTCACACAAGAGATAAAAAAAAGTGAGAAGAGGTGCCAAGAAGAGGGTAAGAACAAGTAAAGAGGGAAATATCAACTCTTTGCTTTAGGATGATATGAATGCGAACAAGAAGGGGGTTTTTTTTTATAGAGTTTCATGAGCACTAGAGGATGATTTGGGTATTTCACGCTAGGAAACCTTTCCATTCCTCTATGGGGACGTTTGGAATGCATAGATTGAATATGCACACGATTTAGAATGTGGGTTGATTTGGTTTCCAATTCCTAGTGTGAACACAAGATATAAGCTTTATTTGATTTCCTATTTATGTGTGAACACAAAAAAGATTTAGAATACTTACTATTCTTTAATTGGAAGTCAATCTAGGTGTTATATTGTGAGCAAGACAACTTTCCAATATGTTTTGGTAATTGATTCCTTTTTTTATGGACACCAAATCAACAAGATTTGGCAATTTTCTATTTTAAATTAGAAACTTCTAATCTTGTTCCTAAGGTGTTTAGAAACATTTTTCAGCAATTTCTATTCTTGGAATTAGAAACTTCTAATCTTGTTCCTTGGGTATTTAGAAACATTTTTCAGAAACTTCTATTCTTAAATTAGAAATTTCTAATTTGGATTATTTGGGATGTTTTTGGTGTGTAGAGCATGGTGTATATGGTCACATCATGGTGCACATGGAATCATTCATTCATGGTTTCTTAATACTAAGTTGGACATCTCATAGGGGTGGCATACCTGATCATTTTCATGGCACATGGGATCATTCTACATGAACTCAAATAAAGAAAATGTCCCATGTAGCTTACGGTAGGGTGAGGGTACACATGATCATGGTGTTCCACCCATGTGACTTGCACATGTTTAGGGTGGCCATAACTTCATGGCTTCAAAAAAATTAAATGAAAATTAATATCTGCTTATTCACAAGGAATTATGATTTACAACCTATAGTTTTGGAATCACATGAACCTAACACAAATTTTAAGGTATGGTTTGACCCAAAGTGATTTTTCCTAAAAAACTTTTCTTATTTAAGACCCATTGAGGTCACTAGGCAAATGAAAATCCAAATCTTGGCTAATTGTTCTAATTTTTGGATATGTCATTTATTTTGTTAGTTCATGTCATTCTATTTTGTTTTGGGTCATTTCGATCCCCCGAAGTATCCTAAATGCCAATTCTTTCCTAATTTGGACCCCCTGAAGGGTGTTTGGCAAATGAAAACCCTAACCTCAACCAATTATTCTAATTTTTGGATATGTTGTCCTATTAATTGGTTCATATCACCTCATTTCAAGTTGTTTTGGGTCCCTAAGGGGCACTAAATGAGAGTTTTAGAACCTACCAAATTTAGCCTTAAAATGAGTCCGATTTCATTTTGCACCCAATTTCATTAAATTGATCTTGAATTTCATTTAATCAAGTACAAAGTTTTCAGGGTATTACAACAACTAGATTAGAAACTTGCTACGCTCACTAGATCACGTTCCAAGTGATTAGGCAAATGTTTGAAATCTGATTTGTGTTCACACACAATTAGGAAGGCACAGGAGAGTCAAATGTGGGCCCACATCAAGGATAGAAAACCCTAATGCACACTTACCTATTCAAGCCTAGCCATCCCATTTTAGATTGGAAACCTACCCATCTTTGTGAGCTACCCGAGCTGCCCAAACCGTCCCCCTTGTATTCATGAACACCTATAAATACCCCTTCTGGCTCACATTCATCTCATCCTAAAGCAAAGAGTTGACACTTCCCTCTTTGCTTGTTATTGCCTCTTCTTAGCACCTTTTCTCACTCTCTTTTCTTTCTTGTGTGAGAAGTTCTTATTTTAGTATTTTAGAGAGTTGTTGAAGTAGTTTTGTCGGTGATTAGAAGTTCTTGAAGTTCTGAAAGTGGTAAATAAGGGGAACCTCTGCCGAATTCTACAAAGAAACTCGGATTAAGGTAGAGGGGATTTCTTGAACTTCTACTTTGCTCTTTCAAATTTCTAGCATGTTCATGCTTGTTTGGATTCTAGTTTTCAGCATGTTTTATTTTAGTCTCAGTATGTTTAATCATATTTTAATTTTAATTTAGCATGTGTTTATGTTTTAATCACTCATGAGAGCATGCCATGCTTATAATCCATGTTTAGGATTTAATTCAATGTCTCAAGCATGATATATGATGTTTCCATGTTTTCTTGCTTGTTTAAAATTATGAAATTTACATTTTGAATTTCTTTTATGATTATGTGATCTTAAATATAAGAAATTAAAGATAAGAACCTCGTACTATCATAGTTACCCGTGTGGGTGCTATGGTTGTTCTTAACACATGCTTGAAGTGTGTGGTTGTGGAGCGCATTTAAGGGATATTTGATATGTGACATCCAATGGAAAGTGACAAAGAAATGTCTTTCGACCTTGACGAAGGATATCTAAATTAAGAACATCAAGGGAGTAGAACCTCTTTTCGTCTTAATGTCAACTACAACCAAAAAGTTGTGTGAATCATATAATGTATGAAAGTGTTTGAATTTAGATGTGCTATTGATTTGAAATAGTAACTTAGTGCTTTAATGAATGATCCACTAGGCTATGTGCTCACCCCTTCTTTTTATTTTTTAGGAATTTGAAATGCATGATCAAGCTTGCTAAGGAACTAGAAAGTCTATTTTTAGAAAGTTTCTATGTAAGGGCATATTGCTCAAATTTTGAATAAAAACTTTCGCTGAATTTTTGTTTTAAATTTTGGAGTTATGTACTCTTTCTTTTGATTATATGAATTCAATAATGTATTTATTTGTTTTATAAATAAAGAGTTTGAAGTTTTCCTTTATTCACTTGTATTGTCTTGTTAAATTTTAAACTCAATGGAAATGAATTTATGAGTTTAGTATGTGTTAGAATAAAGGAATTGAGATACAAGTTGTGTTCTTGTAAATGTAATATAGGACCCAACCTGCCTTGTGGTTGAGCTTAGACCTGTCTTTTGGGGGTTGGGTGTTACATTAATTCAAATAAAACATGCATAATCAAACATAATCATACATGAATATCTTATTGAAATTAAAATAATAAATAAAAGCTCAGAAGTCACTTCTACCTCAATACTTTCACTTCTTTGAAGCTTCAGTTGAATCTCTTTCAAATCTCCCTAACTGCTATCATGAAATTTGTGCATGTGACACCCCGATTCCCAGTTTCCCTTTCTTTATCTATGCAACGAGTAGTCAGGGCCGCATGCGGAGACCACGCTCCCATGGTGTACACAAGACCGGAATGAAGAACGAAAGAAAAATGGAGTGCACGATGGGTTACCCCATGTGTTTAACACTTAACCACACACAATTTAAGCTTAAAACACACATCATATTGAAGGAAATCCTTATACTTTAGGGTCGTATGCGTCTCCGTTCGTTCCTCGCCAAAACAAGGGTTTGCAACCCTCAAATTACTTGTGCTCTAAGGAAAAATGAGTTTACACTTAGGGAAAATGATTTATAATGCTAGAAATCAAGATTTCAAGTGGAGTTTCATGATTTACCTTAGAACAAATAGTTTCAAACGTGCCTCAACTCGGATCTACCCTTGTTGGTGTTGCTCTTTACGAATCTGAGTTTGAAAATGGTAGAGAAGGATTTGAATGAGTTCAAGTCACCCTTAGAACTCAAAAGAAATGCTAAGAAATGAGATTGGAAGGATTGGTTAGGGTATAGGAGAGAAAACCCCAAGTTGCGGTGCTCAAAACTCAGATCTAGGGTTTTCCATGAACATTGCATTTTTATAGAAAACCATGAATTACTGCGATCACCCAAGAATTACTACTGTAACTAGGATGATGCACTTGGTTCGTTTCTGGGTTTCTTCTATGATTACTGCGACCATCCAAGAATTACTGCGATGATTATAGAATTACCTCGATCACTGACTGCGGTAAACAAGGCAACACATTTCTTTTCATTTTCTAGGTTTGTCCAGAATTACCGCGGTAATCACTTTCGTTTACCATGGTAATTAGGGGAATTTCAGCTTTTTGAGTCTTTTTTTGCCATTTTTTGTGCTTTTCAAATTTATATCATTTTTATATTTATTTTAAGTTTATTTGGACTCATTCTACATAATTTTTTAAGTATCTTATTACTTTTTTATTTAATTAATTAATTATTTTATTTTTATTGTTCACTAGTAATGTGGAGGTCTTATAGACTTTTGGGGTATTACAGTGCAACACTTTGTTACTTCTACACCAACTATTATTTAGAACAACACAAGAAGAGAGAGAGAGAGAGAGAGAGAGAGAGAGAGAGAGAGAGAGAGAGAGAGAGAGAGAGAAAGCAAAGAGGGGCAGAGGGAGAGAGAGAGAAAGACCTAGAAGGACTGGTAAGCTTTTGGTGGAATGAAGAGAATGAGAACACAAGGGGTGTTTATATAAAGTTTCAGTGCATAAGAATTAGCAAGTTTGGGTGTTTTCACGGAGAAACTTGCTAATTTCCCTCTTTTATCACAAGAGATGGCGATTAGGGTTTTGTGGGGCGTGGTGCACTTTCCAATTCGTTCTTCGCCACAATTTCGGGTTTTCACTGTGTGTAACCACGGTCGAGACTTTTGACATAGGATTGCGGTCACCATATGGAGGACTACGGTCTTGCGATTCTGGGTCCTTTGAGTTGTAGACTGCAGTCCTCATATGGAGGATCGCGGTCTTGCGTTTCTTTTTGGATATCTTGACATAAGACTATGACCCTCCCTTGAGGACCGTAGTCTTGGTTGGTTTTTATGCAATATTGTGATTTCGTGTTGTTTGGTTCGTCTCTTCACCATTTCCTTCTATTTTCCATTTTATTATTTTTCTATATATTAAAACAAAGTGAAGCTTGTTAATTACAAAATATAATTAAACAACTAGCTATTTATTTTCTAACACTTATTTATTGAATTTTTTTAATTTTTTTAAGGTATTACAACCTACCCCCATTAAAAGAAATTTTGTCCTTGAAATTTGTACTAATTCACTCGGGTATCATTTGTCAAGTACTTTTTTAGTTGCATTGTATACTAATATATATATATATATATATATATATATATATATATGTTTTGCATTAATTTAGTATAAAATAAGATATATTTATTTATAATTAGGTTCATAAGTATTTTTAAGAGCATTGCATGTATTTATACATTTTAAAAATTTTAATATAGTTTTTTATATATTTATATTTGTGATTTAATGTCTGAGGAAGGTTTTTTTTTTTTAATTATTTGTGCTGGTTTAGAATAAATTGAACATGTATATACAAGAAGGAAAAATGAAATGTGGCATACTGAACAAAGACCATTCATTAGAAGCATCCAAAGCAAAGCCCAACACCAAGCTATGACCCATTTAAGATTGCAAAGCCCATCATGGTCCACACACACACACATCGGTCCAGCCCAAAACAAATTGTGATGCATGAAGCAAACTATGAATTGAGTGGCAAAAGTGTAAATGTGAACCAAACACCATGGGCTCGACTAGAACGAATAAAATGGTGTGCATGAGAATATGATAAAATGTGTCATTACTATGCTTAAATTGTGGCATGACTGGCATAAAATTTGGAACATGAATAGTGCAATGGCAAACTTGTAAATAAGAAGAACAATAAGGGCTAATTGGAAAAAACGACAAAATAAGAGCAAACTGGGGTTGTGAGACCGTAGTCTTGCTATGGTGGACCATAGTTATGAGTGATATACATGGCAATATGGTGTAACCACAATCTTGGGATCGCGGTCTTGCGATTAGAGTGTGATTTACGTGCTGCGTAATAATGTTTAATTAGGGTTTGTGCGAGCCTATTTAGAAACATTATAAATAAATGTCTTTTGTTAGGTTTTATAATTTAGAATTCATTATTCGATTTGCTATTCAGACGGCCACAGAGCAGAATAGGAACCAAAAGAGAAGAATAAGAACTAGAGAGCAAGATCAAAGTCTAGTCTAGTATGATATTTATTTTATTCAATTCTTTGTTTGATACTCTCTCAAATATGTCTGACTAAGTATTTTACTTTCTAGGATCTAATTTAGATTGTAGGAACTTTTGATTTTATTTTGATTAAAATATTTTTGAGGTATTGTTTTATATTCTGTGTTTTTAATACTTTTTATTGATTGCCCACCAATAAATTGATCTCAGATTGTTGAATTACCTTGGGAGAGAGGTTTGATAATTGAAAAATCAGATTATAGACCTAAAACAATCAATTGACTGAGAGGTTATTGATTTTATAGGCGGTTGCACATGATTATTATATTTAATGCATTAGTTTATTGATTGTATGCCTTGGGAAGGAGTATTAGGCAATTTGACTAATAGGATCAAGGTGCTGCGGAAGAGGGTTTTGATTACTAGTGATATAACCTACAAGAACAAAATTTAGATTAATTGAAATAAAGATTGAAGGGGAATACATGATGTTTTACTATCCTAGACCTAATTAATATAGTTTTTAAATCAACAATTGTTTATTTTCTTGTTAAATTTTGTTTAAAGTATCGAATTCTCATTTTTGAACCTTAATAAAGTTGATACTAAAATTAAATTGGGATTTAAGATTTTAACCACATATTCGTACCCTGAGGATGATATTCGATATTCACCGTGTATTACTATTGCGATTGTATACATTTGCAATAATCCTAACATACTTCTAGCGAAAAGGTCTATGTACTTGGTCATCATCTTGCTTTCCAACTCCCAGGTGGCCTCTTCTATTCCGTGATATTTTTAGATAACCTTAACCAGGGAAATGTCCTTCATTCCCAGGCTTTTCACTTTGCCATCAAGGATCCTAACTACCATTTCTTCACAAGTGGCACCATCCTGGATGTTCACTTCTACCCAATGGATTATGTGTGAGGGATCGGGTTCATACTTCCTCAGCATCGACACATAGAATACATTGTGTACTGAAGACATTTTGTTTAGTAAGTCCAACTCGTAGGTGCATTCTCCGGTTCTCTTAAGTATCTTAGACGGATTGATAAATCTGGGTGATAGCTTCCCTTTATATTTGAACCTCTTAATCCCTTTCTAAGGGTTTATCCTCAAGAACATTCTATCACTTGCTTGAAATTCAAGAAGTCTCCTCCACTTGTCTGCATAACTCTTTTATCTACTTTGAGCTGTGGCCAATCTCTTTTGTATCTGTTTGTTTATTCATCTCTTCTGCCAAGTCTGGCCCAGTAAGCACGCGGTCTTCAAGTTTAGTCCAACAAGTTGGTGATCTACAAGGCCTCCCATAGAGAGCTTTATAGGCTGCGACCTTTATATTTGCCTGCAACTGTTGTTATAGGCAAATTCCTCCAAGTGTAGGTACTTACACCAGTTTCACTTGGAATCAAGGACACAAGACCTCAAGATGTCTTCTAGTGTTTACATAACTCTCTCATATTGTCCATCAGTGTGAGGATGGAAAGTAGTGTTTAGGCGAGTTTGGTGCCCAACTCTTTTTGTAGACTCTGCCAGAACTACGATGTGAAT
>JAJIYU010012259.1:0-14707 GCA_030144865.1 Tinospora cordifolia | reverse complement strand
AGGTTTTTATTGATTTTTGAAGATTGTAAAGAGATTTGAGTATGTATTGCTTATTTGAATCTAATTTTATGTTTTCCTTTACATCTATGTCAAGCTAATCAGTTCTATTGTTTGGGATGTGATTGTTCAAAGCATAGTTTGTGATATCTAATTATAGTTGTTGATTTATAGATTCTATTCCTTATTGTGTAGACTTAAGGCCTTATATCTACTGGCCACAAATGCATTGAACTTAGTATTTCAGTCTATCTCGGGAGAGAAGTCTAAAATATGGATATCACAATCTAGACATAGACCAGTTGATTGATCGGGAGATTGTTGACCAATCTAGGGAGTTGCACAGGGATTGTTAGTCTAAACACATAGATTGTCTAGTGAACACCTCGAGAGAGGGTTTGACAAAACAAATCTAGTGAGTGTTGGAACACCTTGGGAAAGGGTTTCAGCCATTGATGCTATAATTCATAGATTAGCTAATTCACAAATACAACAAAGATTTGCAAACTATGCGACGACATTCATTATCCTAGACATGTTTCTCTATTGAATTCTACAATTTATCATAGTCTTTGTTTACATTAGTTTCTGGTTTTGAAATCAACTTAATCACTTTCAATTTAGTCTTGATAAAACTAAGATCATTAGTAACTTTGGCATTAAAAATCAATAGCTACCATTGTTCCCTGAGGACGATACCCGGATTTATCGGATATTACTACTACGATCCCATACACTTGCGGGGTTTGCTAACACTACTCATTTTCCAAAGTTTGATCTTAGGTCAAGATATAACCAACTAAGAATCCAATAATCAGATATACACAAGACAACCTTTAGAACACGGTATGGACACTTTGAGTTCACTGTGATGCCATTTGACTTGACCAATGCCCTAGCAACCTTCATGGATTTGATTAACCGAGTGTTTAGACAATACCTCGACCAGTTTGTGGTGGAATTTATAGATGACATCATAACATACTCTAAGTCAGAAGCTCAATATTTAGAACACTTAAGGATTGTGTTGGAGACCCTTAGAAGAAACTAATTGTATGTCATATTCAGCAAGTATAAATTCTTGATGAACACAGACAAGATCCTTAGCCATGAAGTATTATCAGAAGGAATCTCTGTAAATTTGGAGAAGGTGGAAGTTGTCATGGACTGGAAGCAACCAAAGATAGTTACAAAGATAAAAAATTTCTTAGGCATAGCTGAATATTATCGAAGATTCATCCAAGACTTTTCCAAGTTGGCTAAACCCATGACCAAGTTGACCAGGAAAGGAGTCAAGTTCAATCAGGATGAAAAGTATAAAAATCATTCCAAGAACTGAAGAAAAAATTGATTACAACCCACATCTTAGTCACTCCTACCCATGGTGTTGCATAAGTTCTGTATATAGATGCTTCACAAAATGGATTGGGTGTGGTCTTGATACAAGACAAAAAGGTTGTTGCATATGCCTTAAGGCAATTGAAGATTCATGACAAAACTACCTGACCCATGACTTGGAACTAGCTGTTACTGTGTTTCAATTAGAGATTTGGATACATGACCGCTATGGTGAGAAGTTTGATCTGTTTTCAAACCACAAGAGCTTGAAGTACATCTACACCCAGAAGGAGTTGAACCCTAGCTAGTGGAGATGCATGGAGTTCCTTAAAGACTATGATTTTCAACTACACTACCACCCGAGAAGGGCCAATGTGGTGGCCGATGCATTGAGTAGGAAGTTCAACAAATAGGAGGAGGAAAAGGGTCAGATGTACCAGTTGATCAAGGATTTTAACCTAGGGTTGGCATCAAATAAGAAGCAAGTGTATTTGTAGTACCTGTCTTGCCAATCAAATCTTCTACATCAGATCAGGGATGAACAAAAACCAAATTAGTGCCTCGCAAGCTTAATAGGAGGAGTTGTACAGGGGAAGCATGCTAACTTTAGGTTAGACGCTAAAAATACCCTAAGGCTGGAAGATAGAATTTGTGTGCCCTAGAATGGGCAGAGTAAGCAGGCCATATTAGATGAAACCCATCAAACCAAGTGCACAATGCATCGAAGTGGTGACAGGATGTATCAAAAACTTTAGAAGACCTACTGGTAATGAAGAATGAAGAGAGATGTAGCTAAGTACGTCTCCAACTGCCTAACTTGTTAGCAAGTGAAGTGTAATACTCTAAAAAGAATAGGGATGCAAAAAAGGGAACTGCGCGACTACCATGGTATCGGTTTGGGTACCACAATAGTGCGTCTCAAATTTGCGAAAATGGGACTTTCGCATGGGAACCGTGATACTGGGTCAGGTTAGCACAGTACTAGGATTGAATTTGGTTATTTTGGGACCACGACATGGTACCATAGTTCCGACATAGGATACTGTAGTAATAATCCCATATCACACTGGACATGGTGTGTTGCCTAGACTATTGGTGCATTCGTGGGTATCTACAATCGACAAAGCCTTTTGGGGGGCATGGGTTCAAGTCTCGCCAAGAACAAAACCCCAAACGCTAGGTGTGTCTAAGGTGGGGACAATATCTTCAAGTTGTGGGCCTGGGGTGTTACAAATGGTATCAAAGTCGTTCTATGTGTACTGGAGGTGTGAATCTCAAGGACGAGATTGCTCCCAACGGGGTCGATTGTAATATCCCATATTGGTTCGACTCTAGGGGGATTCTTGGGCTAAATGTAAATCCAAGGGTATCTCATTATGCCGAGTGCTTTTGGGAGACTCAGGTTCGAGTCTTGCCAAGAACAAAACATTGCACACAGTCAGTGGTAGCTAAGGTGGAGACAATATTGTCATGGTGGGCTCGGGTTGTTACACTGCAGTACTATGATTAGAAAACTCTTAATTTTGGGCACAAACATGTTACTGTGGTGCCCAAAAGAGACACCGCAATACTATGATTAGGAATAGTTCCAAATAGTGTGGTATTTGGACATGATACCGCATAGTCCCAATATCATGATACTGGGACACAATATCATGGTATTGGAATTGAAGATAAAAAATGGAAGTTATGGGACACTGTATCACCCCAATCTCCATATTCTTTCTTTATTTGGACATCACCATTGTTTTGACAGTGGACTTAACCATACGGGTGGGTCGGGCTGGTATTACATTACAAGTGACTCACACTTGACATTCATTTTCAACTATCTCATGCCTTGGTGTAATTCAAGAGAGCTTAACTCAAATTTAGAAATAAGGCAAATAAACAAGAGATAGAAAAATTCAAAATCTTTATTCATTCAAATTGGAAAGTACATAACTTTCTAATTAACTATTACAACATAATTTGTCCAAAGTTGGCACACATGCCTACATAGGAACTTTCTAAACATAAAGAGACTATTACTATTTTTAACGTCTTCATGCATGTTCAATTCCTTGAAAAATGAGAGAGGAAGGGTGAGCGCATAGCCTAGTGGATCCTTTTCAAACAACCAATTTTCTAATTTAGACTAAAAACACATCCATAATTCATACACTTGCATACATGAGGCATTTCAAGCAACATTTTGTGTATAGTTGTGACGTAGACCAAAAGGCTTTTCAAGGCCCTTGATATTCTTAACAAAATACCTCCTTACAGTGAAAAAGACATTTCTTGGCCAATTTCATTGGACTTTTGGACTTCAGGCATCTTACCCACCAACCAAGTATTTTGGTTTTACATCATGTGAACTAATCACATGAAAAAAACATCCATAGTGACCTACATGTTCAAATTGATGGTTTATGGTTATTAATCACCAATATCTTATACTTAATCTCATATTCAAGAATCATAAAATAAGAGAATAAATTTTAGAACACAAACAATCTGAAAATCAAAGCACGAATCATCCAAAAACAATCATCATACATTGGAACAAACCTAAACATAGTACAAGGCATGGTATGGATTCATGAATGCTCAAAACATGCTCATGTACTAAATTAAAATTGAAATCATGATTAAATTTTTGAAATTGAAACATGAATGACTTCTGAAAAACTAAACATATAATGAACATGGTATTAATCTAAAGAAGAAAAGATGAGGTTTCAGAAATCACTTCCACCTCATTTGCAAGTTTGATGGAAATTTTCCTACTCCAACGTTTAACACTCCAAACCACACTCAAAATCACTCAAAATACTGAACTACAATACTAAAATTGAAGCTTCTCACTTAAGAATCAAAGAGAAGTGAGAAGGGATGCCAAGAAGAAGGCTTAGAACAAGACAAGAGGAAATCTCAACTCCTTGCTTTGGGGTGAGGAGAATTAGAACATTGGAGGGTTTTTATAGATTTTCAAGAGGCCCAAGGGGACAGTTTGGGTAGCTTGGGTAGCTCACAAGTTAAGCAGCATTCCATAGTCTAAAGGGGACGGTTTGCATGAATAGGCAAGTGTACTCAAGGGACCCCTAAAGCTTTTTAATCTCATGTGAGCATATATTGGATTATTTCGTTGCTTTCTTATTTAATTGAGAGAATAATTTCAAACTTAGAATAGTGTCCATATCAGTTGGGATGTCCTATATTATATTGGATTTGTGCTTACAAAACTTTCCCATTTGGTTTCTTGCTTGCTGATCACACAAACACACATGGAAATCTTGCCAATTCTCTTTTCTTGGATGTCAAGCATGGAGAGTACACAATCAAACTTGAGGGGACACTAAATCATAGTCTAGGATTCTCATCTTGGTTCAAGGAAACCTTACAAATAGGTCCATCTCCAAAGTTGGTGCACCATCTAGTAGGATATCCTTGTTTTGGCACCTGAATGGGAGAAGGAGACCTTCCATTTTGGTTTTCTTGTGTGTAAAATGGGACAACTAGGGTTTTTGTGTATTTTGTTCACATTTTAGACACTTCTAATTGGGTTCCTTCATATGTGTGCACACTCATAGACACACATATGGACTCGTTTTGCATAATAGGGCATGGGTGTACATGATGAAAGTGTTATGTACATGAGATCATTCTTCATGGTTTCTCAAACTAAGTAAGATATCTCATAGGTATGGCATACCTGATCATTTGCATGGCACATGGGATCATTCTACATGATTCCAAATAAGAGAAATGTCCCATTGAGGTTGGGTAGGGTGAGGGTATACAAGATCATGGTGTTCCACTCACGTGACTTGCACATGTTTCAGGGTGGCTATGTATTTATGAGTCCACATGAGTTTAATAAAAATTCATATCTCATTACTTACTATGAATTAAGGCCTTTAACATATATTTTTGGTTTCACATGAAGATAATACAAATTTTAAACTAACATTTGGCTAAGGAGATCCTCATTTCATTTACTTTTCTAACTTAGATTTCACTGAAGGGTGTTAAGCAATGAAACCCTAAGTTTTGTCAATTGAGCTAATTTTTGGATATGTTGTTTAGTTGATCAGTTCATGTCATCTTATGTCATTTTAAGTTGTTCTAAGGTATTAAGATTCACTAAAATGAAGTTTTGGACCTGCTAAATTTATCCCTGAAATGGAACTATTTTCATTTCTCACCCAAATTTAATCAAATGCAATTGAATTGTTTCATTTTATTTAGTACAAGATTATAGGGTATTACAGGCACTGAGTTATCTATATATGTTATATGCATAGAAAACCCTAAGCACATGAATCCTTTGGCAGTCGCTCACCTTTGCTTGCAAAGAAAACCCTAACAACACTCTGTGACTTCCTTCTTCCTCATCAACATTCTAGATTAGTTCTAAACAAAGAAGATTGTTTGATCAGGACATGGGACTATGGAGCTTCTATGTCTTTCAGTTTTTATGTGGTATGAGATGCATAGGAGTTCAGGGGTATGGAGGAAGCCTAGACTCAAAGAATGATGGACCATGTGTAACATCTCGAAAATTCGTATGAAATTTAAAAAATTATTTAGAGAATTATACAGAATTGACGGATGAAAAATTTGGCAAGTCCTAGTTTAGTAAAATAAGGAATAAAATCAATTTAATGGATTTTTGAAAGAAAATATATGAATATAATGTATATCATGGGATATCATAACAAAAAAATACAATATGTGCAATTTTTTATGAGAACAAGATTAGAAAGTCAATTTGGATTAAGATTTGGCAAAAATTCGAAAATAGAACATGAAATTCGGCTGAAAATCATATAAATATAACTCAAAACGCATCCAACGGTTGCAAACCGTCGATTAGAATCCTATCTCGTGATCCGGCAGCCGCAAGATGATCCACACCAATGCCCGAGCGCACAGGATAACGAAGATCAAATGGACGAAAATGATCAAGGATGATCGGATGGTCGCGATCAAAGCCGCAAAACCACAATCACGAAGATGCACGGTGTGACTCCATGCGTGCCAATCTCGACCCTCCGATTAGATTCGTGTGCATGTCTCGAGGATGATCCGATGCACTGAATAATAGCCAAATTATAAAATACAAAAAAACACGAAAATCAACGAAAAATTTGCTAAAAATACTGAAAAATCGAGATAAATTCAAAATATTGATTTTTAAATTTTGAAAAATACTTAAAATTAAGAAATACGAAATTGTAGAGAATTTAGGTGTTTTACTCCAAGAAAAACTCAAAAGTTTCTATTTTTCCCTTTTAAAAACCTATATAAACCCCCTTAGGTTCTCACTTCCCTCATTCTAAAAATAAGAGTTAAAATTTACTCTTATTTTCTCTAAGCCCTCTTCTTAGCACCTCTTCTCACCTTTCTTTCCTCTCTCTTGTGTGTGAAAAGTTTTCTTCTTAGGTTGGGGAATTAATTTAGGTGATCTCTGTTGGCACTAGTATGTGGGGGAATTACTGCAGAAATTTCTGAAGAAAGCGTCACAAGGTGGAAGTGATTTCTAGAACACCCTTCTGTTCTTTTTTAAATTTATGGCATACTCATTGTTTTTGTGTTTTTCACTGAAATCAAAGATTTTCAATTTCAGTTTCAGAATTCCAAAAGTTTATTTCAGTTTTTCTTTGTTTTGATTCATGTTTAAGCAATTATATCATCCATGCCATGTTAGTATCATGCTTAGGCTTTTAAATTAAAGTATGATGCATGTTTTATTAGTGTTTCATGAATTGATTCTGTATATTCTAAATTTTAGTTTGATTTCGTATTCTAAAATTAATTTTATGAGATCATGATATGAGAATTAAGCTGAGACGATGGTAATAATAACCACGTACCATCATAGTGGTCAAGGCGACGCTATGTATGTTATTTTCATATGAGTTAGGTCATATGGTTTTTAGACCTAAGTACTTGAGGGTCGTGTACCATAGTACCTCATGAGTCACCATGTATAACGGGTTGATGCCCACACATGCCACTAACGGGTTGATGCCGAGTGGGCCCCGTTTACTTAGTTAAGAGCATCAAGGGATTAAAGGCCCTTTTGGTCTGAGACTTGACTTGAACAAATTGTTGTTTGAAACGCCTAATGATTGCAATTGTTTGAATTATGATTGTGTTATGAGTTTGAATATGAAAGATGGTTGTTTGAAAAGGATCTACAGGGCTATATGCTCACTCCTTCCTTTCTTATTTTTTTCAGGAGCATGAAACCTATGAAGCTGTTGAACATGGATAGTTCTTAGAAAGTTTCTACCTTATTATTGTTAGAATTTTGAGGGTACGTTGCCCAAAGTTTAAATCTTTTCTACTGAAAAGTATTTCGAAGTTTTTCGTTATAATAATTAGTTTTTTTGAAAAGTTGAGTAATTTCAATTTTTCCTATTATGAATAAAGTGAAACTTTTGTATTCTTGAATTTTTATACAAAGGCACGAGATATTGAAAAAGAGAAGAGAAAATGTGTGCCACTTGTAAAGTAACACCGGCCCGACCCGCCAGTTGGTTAAGTCCACTGTCAAGAGAATGGTGGTCATGTCCAATGCTTAAAGATACAGGGGTTGGGGTGTTACACCATATATGGTGAATGATTGGTAGCTATGGAAGAACGAGTTTATCTATGCTTACTGGGATGGGGTAGTGGGGTATAGTGGGCTCGAGAACCATAGTTATTGAGTAATTTTCGAAATTGTTTGGGTGCGACTCTATTATGGGTGAAAGTCTAAGTGGAAGGGGTAGAGTGCGATGGGGCACTTGAACCTGGAAGCTTAGGTGGATGCTTGGAACTTTGTTGTGCTAGCTTGATGTATGATTGTTTGAAAAACATGTTGTAATGTTTACTCGCTTTGAAACCAAATCCTGTACCCATGCATGAAAAGAACCTAGAAGAAAAACCTTTAGGCCACTGAATGAATCGAGAACCTAGGAACATGAACCTAGAGTCATCATAGTATGAATGTCTGCCAAATATTGATGATCTACTCAATTTATACCAAATGGCTAGACTAATAAGACACCCTACTCGATCAACCACAACGAATGAAACCAACCAGGGAGAACAAGGACTGTTGGCTGGAATTGAGACCAAGCTAGAGGCAATGATAACTGAGATGTCTCAACGAGTACTGGACCAACTAATGAGGGTTCTACCATAAATGATCCCTCAGGCGGTGCCAGAGTTGCCGGGACTTGAACCTATTCCAGTTCCACCACCAACACAGGTATCGCAAAAACATCACAGGAACTAAGAGGAGTTGGAAGATGCAAAACAAACAAAGCTCCTAATAGATTTACAAAAGCTTAACCCTCCATCTTTTGATGGTACAGAGACCTGCATCCAGGCTGACCACTAGTACCAAGAGATGGAAGAACTATTGAATGTACTGAAGATGATAGGCCCACAATGAGTGGCACTAGCCGCACACCATTTCAAGGGACCAGCCTGAGGATGGTGGAGAATGATGTAGTTGGACCCTAATACTGAGACTGAGGCAATGAATTAGGAGGAGTTCAAGGAGCACTTTTACAGAAAGTTTTTCCTTGAAGCAACCCTTTGAAAGTTTCAGGATGAGTTTGTCAAGTTAAACCAAAAAAACTTGACTGTGACGGAGTACGAGAGGAAGTTCATAGAGTTAGCCAAGTTCTCTCTAGATAAAAATGAAGGCTATTAAGTTTGCACAGGGTCTCGAGATTGAGATCCGGAAGGTGCTTATGGCATTGGAGCTCCGAATATACAAGGAGATATTTGAATAGCTCTGATTCAAAGCAAGAACTCAACCAGGAACAAAGGTTGAGGGGAGCAAATAAGCAGTCCAAGAATGAGAAGGACCATCAAGGGCCCCTTAAGAAAAAAACAAGAATGGTGAGGCCTCACAGGGACAGGGGCAGGATAAGGGAGAGTCAAGGGAGCAGGCAAAGAGGTTGGGGTTGTGTTACCTATGCAGACAGAGGGGCCATCTTGGCAGAGATTGCCCGACTGCACCAACCTAAGGCTCCCCAATAGCAACAACCATAGAACACTCAGGGAGGACGTCGTCCTCAAGCTAGACCTTAGAACCAGAATACGAATCAGGGGCAGAATAAGGGTTGTGGCCAGATCAAGCCAGAATGTTTGTGGTTGAGGCCCAAGTAGACTAGGTCCCTGTAGTAGAATGTATGTTCCTATTGTTTAATGTTGCTGTAAGATTGTTATTTGATTCAGGTGACTCAAAGTCCTTTATCTCTGAACAACTAGCAGATAGGTTACAACTTGTGACAAAAGCATTTCATGTAACTTTGAATGTTTCCACACCAATAGGGACCACTGTGACTTCAAAAAGAATGTGTATTTGTGATCTAAGGATTGGGGATAAACTTTTAACAATTGACTTTTGCACTCTATCTTTTTATGGCTATGATGTAAGCCTGGGGATGGATAGGTTAAACTAGTATCAAACCCAAATAGATTTCCTAAGAGACGGGTAACCATAACCCTACCTTTTAGGAAAACCTTCAAAATCAATGGGGATGTGTGCAAACTACTGAGGAGTCCAACCCTAGCCTTGTTGAACTGTTTAAGGCAGATGAATGAGTTGGAGAAACTCATTGAAGAAGAGCCAATTAACCTAAATACAATACAAGACCTAGCCATGGTTAGTGAATACAAGGATATGTTCCTAGATGAATTACCCAAACTACCACCAGCTAGGGAGTTAGAGTTAAAAATTGAATTTTATCTAGGAACCAACCCTATAGCCATACCTCTGTATAGAATGGCGCCAGTATAACTGGTTGAGTTAAAGGCCCAACTATACAAGATCAGGGAAAAAAGGTTCATTAGGCCAAGTGAATCACCCTGGGGAGCTCCAGTATTGTTCGTAAAAAAGAAAGATGGTTCCATGAGACTATGTGTCGATTATCAAAAGCTGAACCAAGTGAAATAAAGACAAATATCCACACCTTTTCAATAGAAATCCTTAACTATGTGCAAATTTTGAGGATGGAATTTTTGTAAGGAAGGTAGATTGATATACCCTGAAAACTCCGTACCAAATGAAACAAAATTCAAGGTTTATTTAGTGAAATTTGGGTGCAAAAAGAAATCGAGCTCATTTCAGGGCTAAATTTGGTAGGTTCTAAAACTTTCATTTAGTGACCTTTAAGAATCCAAAATCAATTGAAATGAAGCAAAGTGACTTGAACCGGCCGATTGAACAACATATCCGAAAGTTAGCTCAATTGGTTAAGATTAGGGCTTTCATTTGCCAAACACCTTTCAGGGGTTTAAATTAGGAAAGAAGCAACATTTAGGGTACTTCGAGGATTCAGAATGACCCAAAATTTCATAAGATGGCATAAACTAACAAGACACACAACATATCCAAAAATTGGGACAATTGGCCAAGATTTGGGTGAGTACCTTCAGTGGGCTCTAAATAAGGAAGGTTTCTAAAGAAAATCACTTTGGGCCAAACTATACCTTAAAATTTATGTCTTGGTCATGTGATTCCAAAACTATAGGTTACACACCTAAATTCCTAGTGATTAGGGAGATATTAATTTTTATTAAATTCATGTGGACCCATGAAGGCATACCACCCAAAACATGTGCAAGTCACATGGGTGGAACACTATGATTGGGTGCACCCCACCCTATTCAACCACCATGGGACGTCTTCCTTTTTGTGATTCGGTTAGACAAGATTCAATGTACCAAACAAGTAATTCAATACACCACCCAGATGAGACGTCCCACCTAGGATTTGGAAATCCATGAAGATTGATTCCATACCAAGCTAAGTGATCATGTACTCCATGCCTCACCTAAGCAAAACTGGTCCAACCATGCACATCCGTGTGTGCACACATGTGAATTAACCTAATTAGGAAGGTTTGAAATCTGAATTGATGCTCACTTACAAACTTAGCCATCATCCCTACACAAGAAACCAAAAAAGAAAGTGTATAAAAGGGGATCTAGCCATGGCGCCAAGATTGGATGCCTTCCTCTAATAAAAATGCCACCTTTGCTCAAGCCTAGATTAGAGTTTTTCCTTAAGGATTAGATTTGAATACCACAATATGATATGGTGCCTCTCATGTTGTGATACTATGCTCACTTCGTTGGACGTCCAAAAGAGAAAAAGAGAAACGTGCAGAATATTCTCTCCTACTATGGAATGTGCAGAATGGTTATAGAAGGGTTCTAGAATGAATAGATCTCCTGAATTTGAATTAGAACTAAGCTAAAGAATATTCCTATATGCCATAAGAAAATTGGCAAGTTTAGTGACCCTTGTGCATACTTACCATGCCTTTCTTTTAGTGTTTGGAAACTTGCTCAAAAGTGAAATGCCGCCCATGCTGCCCAAGCTACCCTAGGACGTCCCCCTTGACCCTTGAAAGAAACTATAAATACCCCCTTATGTTGCTCACAATCCCTCATTCCATGAACAAGAGAGACTCCTTCCTATTCTGCTCTCAAGCTTCTTCTTCTTCTTCTTCTTCTTCTTCTTCTTCTTCTTTTTCTTTCTTCTCATTTTCGTTTGTGCGTGAGTAAGATATTTTTAGTTTTAGTATTTAGTCATTAGTAGAGAGTTATCTTGCTGAGATTCAGAAGTGTTAAAGCAAAGGGAACCTCTACTAGAATTTTTGGAAAAACATCTCTTAAGGTGGAAGTTGTTTCCCTTAAATGCATTTTTCTTATTTAAACCATTGGCAGGTTTATTCTTTTCTTTTTTAAGTTTTGTTTTTCTTACATTCTTTTAATATAATTTCAGTTTTCAGTATTTATGCATGTCTTTAGTTTGGTTTCATTCATATCCGTGTATGCATGATGAACGTTCCTTGCTAGTACCATGTTTTTAGGGATTGTCTAAATGCTTGATGCATATGGTGAATGGTGAATGTTTTGTCCTATAAAATTCTGAATTTTTTTTTAGCTTAATGCCATATTCTGAAATTTTTATTTATATTTCATGATTATGGGATTTAATATGAGAATATGGTGATCCTAACCATTTACCATAATACTTGTAACACCCACCGGGAATCCTACCAAGACTCTTACCCACGTCGTAGGGCCCACGTCATGGCGTGTCACTCACAAGGTACTGTCCCCTGCCCCTTGGGGTTTTTCTTTCGCCTCCTCGGAGATTCGAACCTAAGACCTAGGGCTCAAGTACTTATTTCTTTCATCATCCGCTACCATCGAGCCAATAAAAAAATGCCTTTTTATTGTCACACCCCATCGGGCCCACCGGTCCCACCAGACCTACGCCGCGTGGCGGCCGCATGGCGCACCGCGTGACGGCTATGACTCACTAGGTACTGTCCCCTCCCCTAGGGGTTTTCCTTCACCTCCGTAGAGATTCGAACCTAGGACCTAGGGCTCAAGTACTTATTTCTTTCATCATCCGCTACCATTGAGCCAGTAGCTTAATGGTAGTGGATGTTGCAAGAACAATGTACTTATCCCCTAGGTCATGGGTTCAAAACTCCGTGGAAGCGAAATAAAAATCCCAGGGGGGGGGGGAACAGTACCTTGTGAGTAACAATGCTATGACGAGCCATGATGTGCCATAACGTGGTGTGGGTCCCGATGGCGGTGGCAGTGGGTTGTTACAATAAAAAGGTATTTTTTTATTGTAACACCCACCGGGAATCCTATCGGGACTCTTACCCACGTTGTAGGGCCCACGTCATGGCAGCTCAATGGTAGTGGATGAGGAATGAACAAGGTACTTATGCCCTAGGTCTTTGGTTCGAATCTCCACGGAGGCAAAGAAAAACCCCAAGGGGAGGGAACAATACCTTGTGAGTGACGCGCCATGACGTGGGCCCTATAATGTGGGTAAGTGTCCCGGTAGGATTCCTGGTGGGTGTTACAATTGTAATACCCCAGAATTTTGTCAGATAATTTAAAATAAATAAAATAAGTTAAGTGAATTAATTTCAAAGATTTAATAAAATTATGGATGCAAATTGTGGATTGACACATGAAAAATAAAATATGTTAGAGATATAGAAAAATTAAGCAAATAAGACCTTAATTTGATAATTAAATGAAAATTTAGGATTAGTGGAATTAATTATGAAATTTAAGGAATTGCTTAAAAAATAAATAGAAATGAAGTATTTACACATATTGGCTAATATGTGGATGAATAAAGTGTGTATTAGCATAATAAATGTTAACACTACATATTATGGGAATATGTACATAGAAAATTAAATAAAAATGTAGTGTACTATTAGTATATAATTACATAAATTATTATCTGAAAATGAAATAAGAAATAAATAAAAATACATGAAAAAGGAAAAGGTAGAATATCCAAATATTAGCATTAAAAATATTAAAGAAATAGAAAGAAGTCAAATAAATACAATGATTAAAAAGGAAAAAATTAGCAAAAAGGATAATTTGGGCATTACAACCAAGTTTTTATCAATTAGAAAGTGTGTAATTGCTAAAATTCAGATTATAGAAGCTTTAGAAAGCAACTTGGTAATTAGAAACAACATCTAACGATCCAAACTCGATCTGTCCGATCCAACGAATGAGATCAAAGCCTTAAACAACATCCAGGAGCACCAAATCACGAAGATCTGACGGTCTGCAATCAACTAGATCGATCCAATGGTTCAGATCAAGGCGCACGGCATCAATCGCGAACGAGATCCGAAAACGCAACTCGAGGATGATCAACGGTGTGCAGTGAATTCGTTAAATTCAATCGCGATGCGGTACTGTAATCGAGGTTGATCAACGACCCATAAAGACGCGTTCCGATCAATCGCGAACCGAACGCCCTGCTCGAGAATGATCCAACGTCTGAGATTTCATCCGCCTTATCTTAATCTTGATCTAGTGCTACGATCGAGGATATCTAACAGCTGCCATTCCATCCGCTCGATCTTGATCGCGAACGCAATCTCGAGGACGATCCAACGACTAATATCCTATGCTCCAAATTAAATAACCGAAATTCCGAATTAAATCAATAAAAATCAGAAAAAAAATCCAAAAAAATCCCAAAAAATTTCTATAAACTTGGTTTTCCAATTCCAAACCAACTTGCTAATTTCCTATGCTTGGGGGGCCACGAAAATTTTAATTTTTGCAAGTTTCCCACCAAAAAACTTATCATTTTACACTAGTTTTAACTCTATATAAACCCCCCATGCTCACAAATCAAATCATCCCAAGCAACAAGAGTTGAGTTTTCATCTTGTGTTTCAAGCCCTCTTCTTGCCACCCCTTCTCACTTTTCTTTTCTCTCTTGAGTGTGAGAAGTTCTTGGTTTGGGGATTCTTCTTGGGTGATTGTCTTGGTGTTTGAGCATTGGGAACTATTGCTTCAACTT
>JAJIYU010012258.1:0-14658 GCA_030144865.1 Tinospora cordifolia | reverse complement strand
CCAAGGGTTGTACTAGGTTTTCATGATCTTTTCTTGATGAAAGTGTTCTAAATGACTGTTAACTTTGCATGAAGAGGTACACATTTTGGGGTTTGCATTATTATTTTTATTATTTTTCATTGTTCTCGAGTCTCGCCCTTGTATGAAAGGTATATTTATAGCAATCATTTCAGAATTCCTCTTTCTTTTATATGAACTCTGCAATGCAATATGAGTTGGTTAACTCAAGGCATAGTCCATATCAATGTTCGCAGGCAGCGAGGTTCATATTTGCCAATATGAAGGTCTTGCCTTCATATGGAGTACAATGTAATGGCCAAGTTCTCTACATGCAAAGCAGAAGTAGAATGAAATATGAGACCATAACTATATATCAAAGTTGCTTTCTCCTCGAATCTGTTTTATTCTGGTACCCAGAAGACTCCTACCATGCACGAGTTAGTATTTGTTTGGTGTTCTGTTTTAGAACACCAGCAAGCATTACCCTTAAAGGTGGGGGTTTTGGGGTGGCTTTGAATCCCTTAATGTGGAGATCTTACATTCAACAGTTTAGGAAACCTTTGCCAACAATGAGAAGTTTGTACTGTGATAATGTGAAAACCTATAACATGCTTAGTTAAAAATGTACAAGGTTCATATTGAAATATACATGTACGTACGTATGTGTGTGTATATAGCAATAATTGCATTTAAGTGCAGGATGGTATTTCACAAGACCAAGCTTCTTTGTCCCGAATTAGTATTTTTAAGCATATAAATGGTTCCTAAATGACCAAATTTCCAATTTCCACCCTATCCTACATTCTACATCCACCTTCCGGGCCACTTTGCTTACAAGAAAGTGTCCGTAAAAGTTGCTTTTTAAGCAAGCGCTTTATCGACGTTAAATGTGAAAGCCTTAAAAGGTACTTTTATGGATTAATAGAGGAACATACACTAAACTGTTCATGTGGCCCGGATCGCCATCATTGTCGACAGGGTGATTAGAACATTGTTTGGCATCACAAACGCATTGTACAAGCACTCGTCGTGGCCAACGAATTCAATAAGTTCACCTTTAATTAAAATAAAAAAATAAAAAATAAAACAAAAACCAAAGAAGCAAATAATGGGATTATGCACTTAGTATCGGATTCTCTTCCACTAAAAGTAGCACTACTGAGGTTGCGAAATCACAAAAACAAAAAGAGAAGCAAAGAGACCGTCTTTAGTTTCATTCTGTGCTCGAGAACGCCAGTCGTCTTCATGGGCGCGTGTTTCAGGTTCCTGCTCTGCCGAAGAGGCTCCAGAGCCAAACACAGCAAGAAAGAAGAAGCTCCAAGAAAGCGCTCTCGACGCTCTCGTCAACATAGACTGGCTTCTCCTGGTGAAGACACGCATGGAAACAGTAAGGAAGGGAGCAGCCACGACGGCAAAGCAGTGGAAAGTGGTGTGGGTGTTGTGGTGGGAGCGGCGTATGCCACCAGCCTGCTTAGCGAGAGCGGTGATGGCAGCTGCCATGGTGGTGGTCACGGTGATGGTGGTGCGGGATGTGGGGCAGGATTGTAGGTCTGGACCGCTCAAAGAGAACCACTACTACTATTGTGCCACTCTTTTACAAGTTTTTTTTTTTTTGTTTCGTTCTACTTTGCTAATAAAGCGGATTCTCTCTTCTGATTAATGGAAGGTGATTATCAAATATATATATATTATATGTCAATAATTATAATTAAAATTTAACTCGCTTTGGTTTTTGCTCTCTTAACGGGTTCGATCACTTGAGCGCTTGTTAATGGCCGGAGTAGTATATTCATAATTGTGGTAAAATATTAAGTAGATAAAGAGAAATGATCAAAACACTAAATACTTCTATGGTTACTGAACTAAATGATAACTTTTTGAAAAAAAAAAAGAATTAAATGTTTATTTAAGGTTGTGTTAAATTAATCATACACTAAATAGTTCAACGTGGATGATTGATGATAGAACTGAGTGCCCTTCGATCAACACACACATCCAAAGAATTGAGAAGAAGGATTTTTTTTTTTTTTTAATTCCTTTTAGAAATGGCTTTGGACCCCAAAATTATATTCAAAATCACACCGAGAACTAGACTTAGTATATTAAAAGAATTTCTTTTTGCCTTTTCTCTTTTCATGATGTATGATACCTTTTTTTTTTAAATATTTGTTTTTCGGCATCATTTCCTCTAAACTTGTAATAGGGGTAGAATTGATCATAAATCTAGGTACTATGATTATGTATATAACAAGATATTCTTTTTAATTAAAATAAGTAATGAAGGTTAAATATGACTACAACTCATTTTAAATTTATAACTTTTTCGATATTTATGCTGATCTTTTTTTTTTTCATGTTTTGCAATAATTAAAAATAGGATCATTTATTAATTAAGAGTGGGTTAAGTAGATAACATTCAATTCCTCAAAATGTTTCTGAGTTAAAAAAAAAAATTACTTCGGGACAGCCATCCTATTTGTAATTTTATAGTAACTCAAATGATAGTTACTGTATAAATTGAATGGTAAAAAAAAAATTAGAAAAATAGTAGGGTCTCCTGTCAGAAGAAAATGTGTACAGTGATAGGTAACGTGCACAAAAGAAAAAGAAATACTGGAATTATTTAATCAGCGCTATGGCTTGATTTAATGAAAATTATTGTTGCCTATTAAAAATTGACGCACTGTGATCTAAAATGTTTTCTTAACGCGCACGCATCGCACGCGACGGACAAGTTGTTCGATTCACAAGTGCCTTTGGAAAAGATCCGGTAGGCCTGAGGAAAATGCCAACCGGTAACTAGTAGTAATTCGTACCGTTAATTGCAGAGCCAGTCTCTGTTTCTCTGGTCCAAATGCAACACATTTGTTAAGTCGCACTCTGAATGAAGTTGAAATCTAGGGTTCTCATTTAGTTCTCCTCTCTCTCTCTTTCTCCTGTAAACGATTTTTTCCCCCAACTACAACCGATTTTTAGCCCCGCTGGATCTCTCGCCATGGACGAATCCTACGCCAACTTACCGACCAGTCACTTGCTCGGCTCCGTTCCCGTAAGTGTTTCATATTCCCTCTGGCAATTAGGATTTTTTTCGTTTCTGTTCGATTGATCCTTTTTTTCTTTCCTTTTTTTTTGTTGTACATAGTTTCTCGAAGTTTTCGAGCGGAATTGCGAACTTCTTTCCATTTTGACCTGCTGGTCTTTTGTCTTGAAGTTTGATTGAGTGTTTTGCATTGTGTAGTTTTAAGCAGTAGAATCTTTGAAGAATATGGTACTAAAACTGTACAAATGAAAACTCGACTGATTCAATATCTCCGTAATTATTCTAAACACGTCTCTGCAACTGCAATGTGGTCGATTTGATAATCAATGGAGAGATTACATATGTGGTAGAGACAGTCCGGAGCAATTTTAGTAGGTGCGAGGTATTTTGTTCAGAAAAATGTATCATAAACATTGAGCCACTTATGGTATTCTGCTGGTATTTACTGCTATCTGGCAGCAGTTAGGAGAACTTTGTGTTGCGGGGGGAGCAACGAATTGCTAGGTTATTGTGTTTCATGAATCTTCTCCTTTCTTGCATGTATTAAAAGATTCTCTTTAAACACTTTCTAAAATGAGCGATGCAGTTCCTGTTTGGCTACAATGTTTATGTTTTTCTTTTGTTGTGCTTCACAGGCCGTAGCAATTGATGAGAAGGAAACAACTGATTATGCGGGTACACAGAAAAATTTTCAAAATTGCCTTTTTTTCCTATGTCAACAATTAAAGATATAGCTTTTATAATTGTATTTTATTTTATTTAAAGCCTTGAATGGTTTCCTTTTATTTTATTTTATTTTATTAACGTTATCATAATTTCCTGGACTTTTTAAATTAAAGCATGATTTGTCCAATTACTTACCTATAAATGCACTTTCTATGCAGTTCCTGAAGCAAACTTGCAGATATTCCCTCCTAATAATAACAGTGGTAGAGGACAGCCCTATCAACCTCTTGGAAGTTCGAACGGTATGTAATTTTTGAGGCTGTGGTGTATGTTTTGATTCTTCAACCAGGAACTATTATTTGGTGTAATGATTTTGAATGCTCCGCATTAATGTTTATAGTTTCTATTGTTGATTCTCTACCCTTTTATGTTCCTTCCTAATATATAGTTGATAACATTAGCATGTGATCTCAAAAACATATATTTTTTTTTCTTTTTTTGCTTTGTTAACATTTAATTCATTATTTGTGAAGACTAGTACCTATATATTTGAATCAATTTACATAAAGCCTCGTCTTCTATCTAGTTTTCATTAATATTATTCAAATATTATGAATAATATTTGAATGTATTTCATTAAGTGAAAGGGAAAGTTTTTGAGTCTTTGAACTGTTTCTGGAACTGATGCAGTGAGCATGCTTGCAATACCTGAAACTCATTGAATCTGAAAAGGTCTTGTCAGAGTGGGAGCGTGAATATTGAACATGTTCTACATTTCATAATTAAGTTAAAGAGGAAGTTTGTTAGTCTTTGAACTAGGGGTGTTCGTGGGTTGGGTTGGGTCGGGTTTGGGGTAAACCCGCAACCCAACCCAAACAGTTCGGGTTGGGAAAGTTGAAACCCAACCCAACCCAATTTACGGCTAAACCTAACCCAACCCAAATAGTTCGGGTTTGGTTTGGTTTGGGTTGGGTTATCGGGTTAAATTTCAAAGTTTTTACAAGATGTCTACTTAAAAATAACATTCTTTGCCTAGGTAAGCATATTATAAATGAAGAAGAAGCAATATAAGAAGAATGAACCACAAGCTATGAAACTAAACTAGAAAAATTACAAGAAATGAGAAGAACATTAGAAAAAATTCGAATAGGAAGATGAAGATTTGGAAATAAACAAGAAGAATTATTATCTAGAACAAATTTGAAATAGGTGAAGAATATTGATTGATAATAAATTGAACAATAGTAGGAATACCATAAATATATTATATATGACTAAACAATAGGTAAAGTAATTAATAAAGAATGATGTTAAATGCATCAATCTAATACAAAACGACTATAGGGAGCCCCTTTATCAGATGTATAATGGTTAATGCATCGATCTAATACAAAAACTTGAACAACATGCTTATGTTTTCTTTTCAAGCAGTAAAATGCATCATCTTCTTGAATCATATTTATTTTAGAACCACATCAGTTGCGCAAAAACTAGGGTATTTTTCGGTTTGGGTCGGGTCATATTCGGGTTACGGGGGTTAAACCCACAACCCAACCCAAACCGTTTGGGTTGAGCATTTTAAAACCCAATCCAACCCAACCCAAGCATAGTTTAAAACCCAACCCAAACCAACCCAAAAGGTTCAGGTTGGTCGGTTCGGTCGGGTTAATCAGGTTAATGAACATCCCTACTTTGAACTATATTAACAAGCATGGTTATAGAACCCAAAACTCATAAAATCTGAGAAGGTTTTGTCTCAGTAGGAGTGTGGATATTCTACATATACAAGGTGTGTGATAGTGGCAAATGAACAACGTATCTCTAAATCTCATGATTAATACATATATCGTTGCTGATTAAGGTAGAGTTTGATGGCTCTACATTTACAAACTAAAATAAGAGCCTTTTCTTTAATAAGTGTTCCGTAATAAACATAAAAACCTCTAGTTCTAGTTTTGTTCTAGAGGTTGTATGTTTGATAAACAACATTTCAATTTCTCATTATAAGAGTAGTTCATGCCTTTTATGTTTTTTTTTATGTTTTTGTTTTGTTTTGTTTTATTTTTTGTTTTTCTACTCTATATACATAAGATTAACAATTCTATTTCAATTTAAAAATTAAAATAGTAAAATTATGCTATTTATAGTAACATAACAATAGTACAAAATTAGACAATTTGAGTTATTAATACATGTAATTTAATAAATTATATTCACTTTAACCTTGGATAATATATAATTTAATATACACTTTTGAGGAATATAGCATAATGATAAATGTTATATTTATTTTATATTTATCACTAAAAATTTGAAATATTATATTTGTAAGTTAGAAGTTTATTTTTTTTTTCAAATTGTTGATGATAATATCTCGAACAAAAAACATCTCTATATCATTAATGGAGCATTTTCTTGTAAATTATTTTCTTGATTTTCTTGGCTAGTATAAATCAATGCTTGTTGACTCATCACGTCCAACAATATTATATTTTGTGTTTGATGTGACAAACTTGATCTTGGCAGCCTTGAGTCTTGCGTCTACACCACTTAAGATATTTGCATTTGTTAGAGATTTACAAAGAAAATTTAGACCAAATGCACTTTGAAGTGTATTTGAGAATGCCTACTTTTATCCAAATTGCAGTTGGAAAAGCCTGTTTTTGGGCTTTTAGAATAGGTGGATGAAACCTGCTTTTTCAACACGTGGTTTTGGAAAAGTGCTTTGTGTAAATGTTGTGTGAAACATGGCCTTCATGTGACATTTACTATGGAATTTCTTCATGATGATAATGATGCACATGGTTTGACAGATGTGTTTGTGATCTTCATGTTTTTAACTAGACGGAGGATGAGCCTGCACCAACATGTTTACTATGAATTTATGATGTATTGCACACATTTTCTATTACTTTTGTTTATTTATTGCACTCTCTTTATGCACACAGGAGATGCTGAACAACAAACAACAAACAATTCGAAGGGAGTGTTTAGCATCTCATCATATACAGAATTCTTTAATGTGGACACTGATGTTGTCCTTGACAGGATTAAGTGTTCATTTTATCCAATCCATGGAGACTTCTTCAGAAAGATCGATAGCAATCCGGACCTGTGAGTACTGTTTTATTTTTAATAATAGTTTGATTGACTTCTTGATGTATTTCTTGTGGCCTAAGACTTTTTTTTTTCTTCACATCTTTTTAGTTTCATCATATCCATTCATCCCTACCATTGGTGCCTGCTCCAGATTTGGATCTAAAGTGACAGTGTTGTTTTTATTCGATCTTTAGTTATCAAAAACTCAGCAGATGTAATCATCTTTTTATGGAAGCTATTTGAAGATCTGCTTCATGATTAGTGTCAAAGAACTGTGTCAAATTTTTATTTCATGCTGTTCTTGATGGAAGTTGGGTGTGAAAACTTCTAGTACTTTCTGAAAATTGGGTTTTGTTTATTAGGGAAAAATGAAATTATGGAAAACACACAACATAGTGTTTCTTAAGATAAACAGACATTCTTGAAAAAACAGTAAAAAAAAAAATAAAAAAATGAAGAAGTAGAAGATCTAGTGATCCGACTGTCAGAGATCGGTTTGGATTTGGATGGAGTGCATGACATTTGGTGCAGGCCTAACCCTGATATCTTAGGTTAATATCCTCAATCATAAAAAATGAAAAGACTAATGCAGTGGCTCGTATATATTCATTATTCAATTGTTATTTCTATGTATAATGAAAAAATTCTCTCTTTTTTTTCTAGGGATATTGATATTTCGTTTTGTGAATGATAGAAATTCATTTGTTGCAATTCCCTGGTGTATGTCGCACTTTGACACCGTAGAAGCAAGAGAATTGTGCGTGAAATGAAAGAATACCAAGTATAGAAGGGAATGCTATTTGTATCAGTCTATTATTTTTAAGTTTTAACCTATTTATTTATTTATTGATTTTTTCTTTGACTGATTAGGATGAGCATGCCTGAATGTGATCAGAATATCTCAATCATTTGCTTTCCCTGTGACTGCAATCTACACAGTATGCACATGGATTTCTGTCCCCATCAATTCAATTTTATGATCTGCACATCTCATTATCTGTTCTCTATCCCCCTCTCCTTGAATACTCTCTCTCTCTCTCTCTCTCTCTCTCTCTCTCTATATATATATATATATATATATATATATATATATTCTGGCATTGTTTTGTCTTGTATCATGCTGATGTGAGGCTATGAGTCCTCCTTGTGGATGCTCTGTGTTTCCCTTTTTTTCCTAAGGTACTTGCTTATTACTTCTTGAAGTTGCAGGGCATGTAGGATATGATCGTCCACATTCAATGGAATAAATTTTTGTGATTCCTTTTATCGTATTTTTTTTGGGATTCCTTTATCCAGTCAGGCATTAGTTTATGCCTCACTGTTTTTTATGATGCCTAAAATAATGATAGATCACCTGTTCATCGATAATAAGGTTCCAGGCTTCTGGGAAGTTGTGGCACAAGTAGGCAGCTTTTGGTAATCATTTCCTCTTTATTCCTTCTCTCGTGCTTACATTATAAGTATGCCACTTGGATGCATCAGATTGAAAAGAATGATCCTTTGGCCACTTCATGCAGCATTTGGCTCAAAATGAGTATGAATACTTTTGGTACTGTTGTATCTGAGTTTGGACAATTATAGGATGAGATTGTTTAGTGTGATGCAAGTCGGACTGCCCCTTTGAAGTTTGCAGGGAGACTTTCCAGTTCTGATAGGACTAGAAATTGGAATGTGTAGTTGGGAGTTTAGTTGGGCTTTTGTATCCCCCAGTACTCTCTCTCTCTCTCTCTCTCTCTCTCTCTCTCTCCACACACACACACACACACACACATATATTCTTAAAAAAAAGATAACTTGTGCTTCACTTTTGCTGTAGTTGGGCCAAGATGGCAGGTAATGTATCCTGCTTTCCTATGCCTTGAAATGCTTTAATATGAATTCTTGTCCACATTCACTGTTCTGCACTGAGATAATCGAAACAAAATTGAGTCTCGATCTATATGATTTGTATGAGAAACGTTTGTGTGTTTTATGCTGCCAAGTTTCTGTCTTGTTTTGCTACTCTTTGTTTTTAGGCATTGATTTTGTTGTTAAATCATTTATATTTTATTGGGCTATTTATTCGCATCTGTTCTATTTCAGGTATGGGCTCATTTGGATCTCCACATCTCTGGTATTTGTGGTTTCTGCCCTTGGAAACTGTGCCACATATTTGATGGATAAAAAAAGTGATGCTAACATGCCATGGAGCTTCAATGTCAGCTATATAAAGTTGGCATCTTGTGGGATATATGGTTATGCAATTTTAGTGCCAACTGCATTTTACTTCTTACTGCGGTATCTTGGATCAAATGTTAGTCTTGTACGCTTTTGGTGCATGTGGGGATACTCTCTGTCCATCTTTGTTCTCAGTGCTGTGAGTATCCATTTACCTTTGTCTTTGTATTTTAGTTGATTCCCTTGTTGTCAAGCGGTCTCTGGTCTCTAGAAACAGGAGTGTGAGATAGTCCTAAGAGAGTTCATTCTATTGTTGGTCAATTAACTGACCTGGTGAATGACCATGACATGCTCTTGGTACTTAGTTGTAGGCGGCTGAAGCAGTAAGTCTAAGTCAAGCCCCACCTTTGCATCATGGGTAGCATGGTGTATGTGGAAGTTGCAGGGGTCTACCCATATAATTGCATAGCAACTCTCAAGTGCTGAAATTAATATTTTAGTCAAGTTAAATTGTGTAGGGATTGACTCTCTCTCTCTCTCTCTCTCTCTCTCTCTCTCTCTATATATATATATATATATATATATATATATATATATCTGCTTCAAGATTTATCCTAATCCTAATTTTTGCATATTGAAAATGTTATAATGTCCAACCTATTTAGGATAAAGCATTAAATAAATAAATAAAAACTTTGCAGGTTTATTCTTGACAATCTTTTTTCACTTTTAGTTGTACTGCAATCGTGCAATGCATTTTTCTTTTTGTTGGTCACTTTTGTTTACTTCAAGTCATGAGATGGTCCGTGTGTCTTTTTATTTAAGCATTATTATTATTATTATTATTATTATCATCTTTTATTTTGCCTCATATAATATTTTTCAACAATTTTCAGTTCTTGCTGATCATACCAGTGGAGCTTGTGCGTTGGGTCATTATAATTGTTGCTGGTTCATTGTCAGCTTGCTTTGTTGCACTCAACATAAGGTCCTACGCAGAGGGAAGTGACCTCTTTGTTGTGGTTGTAGCATCATTTGTGCTGCAAATTGCTCTGGCATTTTTCATCAAGATATGTTTCTTCCCATGAGCTTCAGGAAATTGCTAGGTTTTCTGTTCTAGGAGTGGATTGATGTGACCCATTTATGGTACATTCTATTGCTTTCTCTACTGCAAAGCGCTGGAAATGAAAATAATTGTAATGAAGTGCAGGCATTGCATGCCACAAGAAACATAATCTTTTGCTCTCTGGTTTCTGTAGATTGCAGGGGAGTTGAGGAAAGGAGATAGGCGCCAATATTTCTAAAAGATAGATCTGTCTGTTGAAAGGTACTTTTCCTTTTGACAAAGGCTTATTGTGTTGGCTTTCAATTTTCGAAGACTTCTGTAGAAAGAAAAGCTTCTGACATATTCTGAGAATTTTTGTATTCCTAAAACATTTTTGTGAGTTGTGTGTTTGTATATAATGAGATGAAACAATACTTGTTGTATGAGAGAACTGTGCAGTTACTGGTGTCTGATGATCAGATCAATCGAACTAACTTTACATTTTTGTTAGTTCAAAATCATTTCTCTAGTTGATGACATGCAATTTATAACATGTTATTTGAGGTCATTTAATTCTCAAGGCATTCTTTATCTTAAAATTATCTTTTTCTTTTGGGAATTAGAAAGAACGGGACAACTTTATGTGCATTCAATCGTGAAGGCCTTCTATGAATTAGAGTATCTTCAATGCAACTATGGATTGAAAAAAAAAAAAAAGAAAACATGAGTGCCACATAGGATAGATGGACATTTCCCAATCAACAATCAATTTTCGCTTTGAGGATGATGTGGCAAAAAAAAATAAAAAAAACGGTTAAGGTTATAGACATGACCTTTTTATTTTTAGAGGATGCAGACAAATTAGGTAGGATGTCACATCAAAATTTTTTTTATAACTTAATAAAAAAAGTTGGTGCAAAAATTAATATCATAAAAAATAAAAGTAATTTATAGTTGTATTGGAGACCATTTTTTAGTTTTATTATTATTAAGTGTCATATAAGGTAAATATTCCTTTCATATTGATTGCATCGCATTTTTTTATATAGATGCAATTCATTGTTTGCATTGAAGATGTTCTTATGCAAAATTTATGAGTAAAAGTTCTAGCATAACCTATATTTGCCAGAGAAGAAAGTTTTAGTCAGCCACATATAAAATTTGTATTCGTATATATATGTACGGCCTTGAATTTTTTTCTTTATTGTTTTAAATTATGCCATCAAGTATAACGTAAAAATACTTATTTTTTAAAAGCATTTTCATCATAGACAAAGCTAAATTAATTGTTTTTCTTGTATTTTTTTATGCACTTGTAATATAATAATTATTAAATAAAAAAGTGATATATGTTTTGAGATATTTCTATTTAGTTATAAATCTTATAGTTTGGTGTTCAAGGCATCAAATGCCCATTTAAGTGGGCAGTGTTCAACTCCCAGTGGGAACATATTATTGTGGTGTGTGCGTGGGTGTGTGTAGTGTAATGTATTTGACAAAAAAAAAAAAAAATCTTATAGTTGCCAAAAAAAAAAAAAAAAAAAACAACCCAACTCCAGTGGTTACGATGTAGTGTATTTATTAGGCGTATAATGTGTTCTTGCTATTGGGCTCCAGCACAAAAAGGTATTCAAATGGCACGTGCCACAGAAAGAATTTGGTAGATTGATCCTTGTTTCAAAGCCATGGTCAGTGCCGGCCCAATAATATCGGAGCCTAGGGCAAAATGATAATTAGGGGTCCCAAAAATAATAGTTAAATTAATTTATAATTAATTTATAATTTTTTTAATTATGTATATACATGGGTTTCTAAAAATAAGGGGCCCTAAGGATGACGGGGGCCCAGGGCCGTCGCCCTTTGGGCCCCGGCTCGGGGCCGGCCCTGGCCATGGTAAATTCTTACACGGGAGGATCAACAGCCACAGACTTTCTCCAGTGACTCGTTACTTTTTGCCACTTCGCACTGTGCTTCCTTCCACTTAATGCAGGATCTTTACCTGCTAAAAATTGGCCTTCTAAGTTGTCCATGCATCTTCCCAGAGCCGCCCAGTTTGCTGATTCAACTTCTCTACACCCGTCTTTTCTGTTGCCAATGGTTTTGAATATGTATTGTCATTATTCACCATCATTCTCAACTTAAGTTGATCGAGCCTCCTAAGTAAGAAGCTCAAAATGAGACCTAAAACACCAGTCTATCTTGAAAAATCTGATGGGTCAGGAGGTTTGTCAATTCTGTTGCAGAAGATAAGTAGTTTGTCAATTCGTCAATGCAATGATGTCATGCAACATTGTCTCGATGCTGTTGATCGTCTACTGGACTTAAAAGATCAGCAATGAAGGTATTCAACTCCCAACTGTTAATATATTATATATAAAATATTATAATATCTTATATAATATAAATAAGATATTATAATATATTATATAATATTTATTCATATATTATATTTAAATTTATATATTTTCAAATTTATCTATTTATATTATTATAATTTCATTATAAATTATTCATTCAATCAATAATATTCTATTATTTAATCATAGTATCAGAGTCTAATTCAATGTGATCCTCTTTTAGATTTTTGACAATTCGTTAGTTAGCTGGGTGGTGGAAATCAGTGAAATCACGACGTCTTCTTGGTCATGATCTACACTCAAATCTGTCCGATCATATAGTAGTTGTCTAATCTGCAAGATCTATTGTCGTTGCTTGCACTGTTCATCGTCGCTGCTTGCTAGCTTCGTCATATACACATTCTCCTCTTACGGCGATTGATGATCAGAGACTCTTAGAAAGAGATTTGTGTGTGTTTTAGATCTAAAAAATAATAATAATATCAATATCGTATAAACTTGAAGTCACAATATTATATTATTATATCAACCTAAAATTTATATAATATTATAATATTATATTTTTTCTTATACGCTAACTATTTCACTAGTTATGCCACGATATCTTCCGTTTTGCATTTTTTTCTTATGGTTTGCATGTTATTCAAGTTTGTTATGTCACGATATCTCCCGTGCTGTAATTTTTTGTGCGTTAATTATTGCACTATTATGCCACGATATCTCTTGTATTACATTTTTTCTTGTGCATTAACTATTGTGCTTATTATGCTACAATATCTCTTATGTTGTATCTTTTTTTTGTGCGCTAACTATTGTGCTTGCTATGACATGGTATCTCCCATGTTGTATTTTTATTCTTATGCGCTTACTACTGTGCCTACATTTTGTTAGCAAACTCAAGCTAATTTTTTCTATTACATTAAGTTTGAAGGGGATGTTAATATATTATATATGAAATATTATAATATCTTATATGATATAAATAAGATATTATAATATATTATATAATATCTATTCATATCTTATATTTATATTTTCTTTTATATATTTTCCAATTTATCTATCTATATCAATATCATTGTAAGTTCTTTGTCACCAACAATTGTTGTATTTGGAGACGAGTCCAGTGGCAAATCCAGTGTTCCTGAATCACTTGCCCGGATAAGACGACCTCTTGGCCAAGGCATCTGTGCCAGCGTCCCTCTTATTTTGCGTTTGCAGGGAAGCCATTATCACAAACCACACCTAGAATTGTTCTTGGAGTATCAAGGCAAGAACATTCCCGCATCTGAAAAAGACGTTGCCAATGCAATCAACTTTGCAACTGAGGAAATTGCAGGAAAAGCAAAGGGTGTCTCTGATCTCAATATGGTGGACTTGCCCGGGATCACCAGAGTCCCAGTTCATGGCCAACTGGATGACATCTAGGAACAGATCTCTAAGATCATGGTGGAGTACAAAAAAACCAAAGGAAACCATAATCCTCAATGTGCTCTCTGCAAGTGTTGATTTTCCTGTGTGCGAATCGATAAGAATGTCACAAAGCATTAAGTATGTTGAGAGGACACTTTCTGTTGTGACCAAAGTTGATAAAGCACCTGAAGGATAACTACAAAAGGTAACCACCGATGATGTGATCATCGGGCTTGGCTATATTTGTGCGAGGAATTGCATTGGCGATGAAACTTATGAAGATGCTCTAGCCAAGGAAACTAATTTGTTGTTTGAAACACACCCTCTACTTTCTATGATTGATAATGGTTGGCACCAGTCCTGGCTCAAAGATTCGTTAACATAAAAGCATCTAACGTGGGAAAATGTCTTCCATATCTGATCCAGCAGATAAATAAGAAGCATGCTCAGTTGTTTCTGAGCTCAGTAACTTACCCCAGAAAATTGAATGCCGTCACTGAAGCAATGACCCTTTTTGTTCAGATTATTGGGCCTGCCAAAGACTGTCTAGCCAAGCTACTTCTTAGAGGGGAATTTGATGAATTCCCTGATGATGATTCGTTGCATTGCCCTGCAAGGATTTTCGAGATGCTCAATGAGTATTCTGGGCAACTTCACTCCAATACTATCATAGCTGATCAAGCATGTTGATCTTTTCTTGATTGAAGAAATCACTGTTCTTCGCAAAAGTGCAAAAGTTGGGCTTCCAAATTTTCTGCCTCGTGCTACATTCATGATCCTCATGCAACAAAAGATAAAGCAAGTTGCTACGATTCCTGTAAGCTTTGTTTGCAAATTTTTGGAGTTAGAACGTGTGGCGATGCGTACTTATGTTTTAGACT